>JARKIB010000215.1:0-214270 GCA_029378385.1 Mycena metata
GAAAGATCATGATCACGACCACGGCAAAGGCGGGAAGGGCCACTACCGCCGCGGGGACGATGGGTATGGTGGGGGCAAGGACGGTGATCACAACCAAGGCGGGAAGGACCACGACCACGGCGACCATGGGAACCACGGGAAGGGGGGAGAAGGGTGGGAAGGGTGGGCACTACGGGCGGGGTGACGGCGGGTACGGGGGCGGGAAAGACGGCGATCACAACAAGGGAGGGCAGCACGGCAACCACGGCGACCATGGACAACACGGGAAGGGAGGAGACAAGGCGGGAAGGGCGGGAACTACCCCCCGCGGCGATGATGGCTACGGCGGAGGCAACGACGGTGATCACAATAAGGGAGGTCAGCACGGGGACCACGGGGACCACGGAAACCATGGGCAGCACGGAAATGGGGGAGGGGAGGGCGGGAAGGGAGGCGGGAAGGGCGGGAACTATCCCCGCGGTGACGATGGCTACGGCGGAGGCCACGACGGTGATCACAATAAGGGAGGTCAGCACGGGGACCACGGGACCACGGAAACCATGGGCAGCACGGAAACGGGGGAGGGAAGGGCGGGCACTATGGGCGCGGTGACGGTGGGAATGATGGCGGGAAAGACCACGGGCACTCCAAGGGCGGCAACGGCCACGACTACTAGAAGGGCGGAAATGGAGACCACAACAAGGGCCACGGTCACTACTGAAGATGCGCAAGCGAAGTGGTCGCCTGGCAGCGATTTCTCTCCCTCCCTACCTGGTCGTCCTAGGCCTGTACTAATTTCTATCTCTACGTTGTATTTGTGATGTACTTGTATCGAAACACCTTTCTACACGTCTCATATTTGGCTACGATAAGTTGAATCGAAGCAAAATCTTGAAAGGAACAAGAGCCCAGTTGAAATATGAATCGTGAGTTAGTCTCTTTCCCGCCGTACTCACCGTATTATTATTCGCTTCATATGCAACCGTGGGAACCTCATATCGATCGTGGCAATCGGTCTTATCTTATCTTTGTGCAATAAAGCAACAGGTTTATTGATAGCAGGATCTAATCAATACCCCTATCTTCGAACCACCACTGTTCAAGCCTCGAAGTCTAAAACTAACAACAGATCGTTCCATACTTTCTTATCGACACCATTGCGGCTATATTTCCCCTCCTGCGTCTATCCTGAAGGTCGTCATACCGCAAATCGACACTGCAGCTATTGCTCTTCGTCGGGATTCGAAAAATCGGGCGGAGTCCCACGCCGCCGACAGAGACGCGCTCTTCCATCAAGTTTCCATCTGCTGCTTTGGTCACTGGTCGTGGACTTGGGCGGAGTCCGGGCCGCCACCAACGATGCTGGTCACAAGTGGACAAACTTCGGAGTGTATAAAATCTTCTCGACTCGTGCTTTACCGCACCCTTCATGTTTGCCCTCAGCTGTCTCTGTTACCTTCTCGCTCTTGCATCCCGCGCGAGGGCAAAAGCCACCACCAAGGCGGTGGTACTCTTTGTGCGTATTCAAGATGCGTAGGATATGCCCAAGCTGAAGTCATACAGGGTGATTCGTATACGGGCAAGTTATCCAAGCGCGATAAACATACTACGAATAGCATATGCTTCCACAGATCAGTCGCGCCAACACAGTATTGCCAATGGAACTTATCCAGGGAAGGATTATCAGGAGGTGTTTCCACCAGTGAGTGGAGTGCGCTGTCTTGCGGAACACGAGTGAACCGAGGTTAGGCCGACACTGCGGCGGATGGCGGGGTGCAGTGGCCATGGTATCGTAGCTCATGTGCTCATTTTCGCAAAATTAATTCGCCATTCCACCAGGTATCTCGGTCTCTACGGAAACTACACCATCTGGAACTACGCGACTGGGGGCGCCGTTTGCTCCAACGTCCTGTTCGATCACTCTCAATGCGCCCACTGTATATAATATTAATATTTCTCGGCAGCACACCGTTGAATGGGGAGCCCGACGTAATTGGCGGGCAGACCGACTGGTTCATCCAGGACCATGTCTCGAACAACGGCACTAAGCACCAAAAGCTCGATATGGATCCGGAGGAGTTCGTCGTAATCATATACGTCGGGACAAACGACGTCGGACTCAACTCGTTCGTGACTGACAACCAATCTGCGACATTATCTCTGGCAGACCTCGCTGAATGCCAGTTCCAAACGCTGCGGAACCTCTACGCGCTTGGCGCTAGGCGCTTCATCGTGAACTCCATGACACCGCTGCAGCTAACCCGTCTCTATTCTACCGACTCCGCGCCCACAATTTACTATCCAAGCCCTCCTCACGACGGCGTCGCCTGGAACAAGCGCATATTCAACTTCGTTCATACGATGAACACGCTGTTAAAGAATGGCGTGGCCGCGTTGAGCCAGGAGTGGAAGGGTTCTGCAACCGTGGAGATGTTCGACACCTACGCGCTCTTCGAGGACATGCACAACAATCCAACCCAGTGGTTCAACGGGAGCATCCCCGCCAACGTCACGGGCCACTGCCACCAGTGTCCCGATCCTACCGACTTTACGCAATGCGGAATGTAAGTGGTGTGGATAGCGTTGGTCCTAGGCTGACTAGTTTGGTGTTGACAGCGGTGACTGTACCTTGGCCGAGCGGGATTCCTACATGTACTGGGACGAACTGCACCCTAGCGAGCAAACTGGGCGAAATTTGGCAAGACAGATGTGGGAGAAGTTGACGGGGTCATCGAAGTATTGAATACTAAATTGTATTGGGAAAGGTTGAACTGAAATTTTGTTTATCTCCCGACTACTCGGGATCACTCGCAAACGAATTCCAGAACCGGCAATTCAACGCTCGGATCCCGATTAAAAAATTCTTAGCCCGAATGTGCCGAGCACGTGTTCGTGAATTTTGACGATTCGAGGTGAACGTCTGAAGTTTGATGCTCGTTTTTCCGTCGGAAACGTCCCAACTTGAAGACGTGAGGATTTATTCCGACGATCTCGACGAGAACCCATTGACACATCGCGACTTGAAGCTTGCAGGGGTAAGAAGACTAGGTGGCTGATATATTTTGAGTGGTTCGATAAACTAGTCGAGTGCGGCACGAAGTAAAGTAGGGACTCAGGGAGACTCGTATTTCCTTGCTCGAAGAAGTAAACCGGAAGTACTACAAGTAGGCTTGTAAGGAGTACATGTAAGTTGGTCTCGCTAACGCAGACGACGTATTACTAGTGTACGGCAAATCGAATTACTAGGTAGCTTTTGTTGGGCGTAAAGTTGCAGTCTTTCAAACTTGACTGATCAGTGCACGAGAAACTTCGTGTCTAGGTTCCAACCGAACTGGAAAGAGTAGCGGCGTCTATTTAGTTTGTCGACAATTGCCTGCTACCTTGGATCGTCTCGATGTGCGGAACTATCGAGCCACGATTCTGTAACGAGCTTGATCGGGTGCGAATGGCGAAGAGTAGTGAACTCCGTCGTCGTCTGGATGTTCGGCGGGTGCAGCTCAATCACCAGAAAGTCCTAAACAACATCAGTCAGTTGAAGGATCCAAAAGCCAGGCAAGACATACCTGAATGCGGACACAACCCGCATCGAACATTCCGACCATGGCGTTTGCGTTACTCCGCACCTCGCCGTCCCAATCCAGGCTGGCTTCGCGCATGTCAGCGGCAGCCCCAGGTGGGCGGGAGCACAGCTTGGCATCACCGATAACGATGTTGCGCAAGGCCTTGCGCCCGTTGAGCTCGACGACGATCTGGCGGACAAGACTCCCCGCGATGGTCGTCTTACCCAGTGCAGTGTCCGAATTTGGAACGAATTCCCGCAGCGACGCGACGGGTCCGGTGAGTTGGACGTGGAAGGGAATCGTATCTCCCAAACCGAATATCTCGACGATCGGGAGGAAGAGCTGTAGGAGGAGAAAAGAATAAATAAGCCTGGGGAAGAAAATGAGTGGGGCAAGGCGTACATGTAGGTCTATAGGCTGGACGAGGGATTTGGGTCGGGGTTTCATCTGTGCGAGCACTTGCCTAAACTCAGCGGGCGAAGTTTTTATGTCGGACATAAAATCGGAGAAAGGTTGAATCGGCCGCCACGGACGGGTTCGGGGGCTGTAGGTAAATGGAATGTGTATCCTGTAATATAAATTGGGTTGTTAGCGAAACGTTGGAGGGGTACCAGAAGATTACCCACGTTTTATGTTTAGTTAGGAACTGGAATTTGCGGCTCCGCGTGCGTGTGATGGTCACGGAAAGTGTGTAGCACGTTTTGAAGAAAACACCCGAATCGGTGGTGCCTGGGACGTCGTAGGAAGGCGGCAATGGAAACGACATGCCGTCGAAATCCCGGAATTTCGTGGGCAGAGCCACGGTAAAGGGGAGGGCGCTAGGGCATATCGAGGTGCGCGAATTTTCGGATGACCATACAGTGTAGCTGCTGTCAATGAGTTTGGTCGTGAGCGAGGCACCAATCGCAATCACGTCCATTTTGCCCTTGATCTGTCGAAGTCATGAGCCGGATACGTGGGGGATCACTGGACAAGACTGACTTTCAAGACAACATCGGAGACGGTTTCACGGTCTTCGAGGGAAACGAAACCGTTGATTGTCGCATTGCGTCCATACGTAGGAAATTTGGCGTGGGGATCCTGTTCAGCCAGGACCACTGCGTCATGGCCACACTGTTTTATGTAGTTTCCAGTGGGATGCGAGTGGGCGCGGGGTGTGTGCTCGACTGTTTGTTCATCGTGGGCCGGCTCGGGGGAGTATGACGGGACTGCCGGTGGAGGCGAGTATGGGGGAAGTGGGGCGTCCGACATTTTGGGAGTGGAGGTGAATTTGAGGGCAATAAGTTGACGCCATGTCGTTAAAAGTCTGACTTTTATGTGCTATTCACGCGAACAACGTTTCTGACTCGAGTGCTGTGGATGTGTAAGCTTGAAGCTGCGCTAAACAGCACCGATCATCACGAGTTCGCGAATTCCTTAATCAGCAAAGAATCTAGTTCTTATTTTCAAAGAAACTTGCCTTCTTTTATGCTGGCCCCGCTCAACAGGCCCCCGGCTCAATAGACCTCTGCTCCTGTCTCAGTAAGGAGGCTAGTCCCCCGCGATACGCAGGGAGAATGAAGCTGAATGAGGACCGGAGAAAATTGCTGACTCACCGCAAAGTGCGGACCTCCGCAGTGTATAAGTACCAAAAAAAAGCGGAACAGTTCCGACAGAACACGGAACCGAGAGGTCGTCGGCCCGCTGGCCCAGCCGAACGAATGTCGCACGCGTGAATCTGGGGTGTCAACATTGGACAAGAGACGAAAGGTTGGGCGAGAGCAACCATCTCATTCCAGGTACAAAAGACCGCCGTTCAAAACCCGCATTTGAGGGGAAGACACTTCGCACCCCCACTTCAGCTGAGGGGATGCTCGATGTACATGGGTGCTGTTGAGATCTGAAAATAAAGCGGTTACAGCCAACTTACAGCTGTTGAGAGACTCGGACGGGCAGGCTGCGGGCAGGCATGGTGAATCACCATGGAGACGGGTGCGCTGGCATCGCAAGTGCACCGGAGCTCTCAAGATGTACATACCAAATTAAAATTGCAGACGTGTGCGCTTTTCCACCGAAATTATTGAACGATCGTCAATTCTCGCCGTCTTGAAAAGCGGGTCTAGGGCGGCGCTATTTCTGACGCCTTCAACAGCCTTCAACCCGGTGATAATCCGCCAGACCTTCAGTGGCACGGCGATAGTTGGCCTTGAGCGATCTCAGGATTGGACGGGGAAGTGAGAAGACGGTGAAAAGGAGACTTTGTTTGGTTCGGACACTCGGACCGACCTACAATCTGTTCCGGCCAGGACCGGGAACATCGCATCTGATTCGCGGAACAATTTTTTTTCGAGCCTTTTACTTACGTACTATCCTCTCCTTCTCCTCCTCCTCCTCCTCCTCGAAATCAAGTTTGCTTTATTCTTTGCAAAAATTATTCCTGACAATTTCCTCGTAGACTTGATCAATTGAATCGTTGAGAGCGTCGTCGGTCGTTCCCAACGATGCCTTAACATGGTACAGAACTTTCCCGCGATGTTCTGAATCCGAACTTCTGAGCCCATCGAATCTATTCAAATGCGACGTCTCCATCAACCCTGGTCACGCTTTGCGGCACATTGAGGCGATGCGCACTTCAACGCGGCGATAATCTGCCCGAAGTCGCGATGCGGCAATAATTGACCTTGAAGTGATCTCAAGTGACAGTATATAAAACAGGATCCTTCCCTGTCTGTCCAAGATTCGCCCCCCACTTCAGTTATGAAGTCCGCCGTCCTCTTTGCTGTCCTTTTGGCGATCACCTCTCAGGCGGCTACAACATCGAAATCCACGCTCTCGTATGTATCCTCCTACCCAGAAACCTGAACAAGGTACCAAAGATTTTCACAGTACCACCCAATCCGCCTCTGCGTCGATCTCTAGGTCGGCCACATCACGATCGAGCTCCAGCGGGATTTCACATTCAGTGACCATATCGACATCACACACCAGTTCGACATCGCACACCAGTTCGAACTCACCTAGCGGCTCGCCAAGTTCTGCTAGGTCGACTACGTCGTCCGGCGCCTCGATTTCGACAACGACGAGCGCAGCCGCGAGTTCGCCGCCCTCGGCATCGAGTCCCTCTGCCAGTTTACCCACCTCGAATACCGCGATCAGTCCTCCTCCTCAATCGAACTCCGGTGGAAGCCCCACCTCGACGACGGCGAGTGGCACTCCTACGCCAACAAAAACCCCCAGTGGTGCTGGGCGTACTGCCGTCGACCAATGGCCGATGGCACTTGGTGCTGGGATCTTGGCGGCCGTTTTAATCTGAATATTGTGACTATGGACATTTAATCTAAAGTAGCTAAAGGTTTTATTATTGTGGTTGTACTTGAGACGATCGAGCTTTTTGGGACACTTTCATCCGTCGACGCTGTGCCCACTGATATTTCGTACTTGTTCCTCCAGTTCGGTAAATTACTGGAGTACATATAATAAAATCCTACCCGGCTCACTGCTCCAGTTCGGTAAATTACTGGAGTACATATAATAAAATCCTACCCGGCTCACTGCTCCCTCGGAATTAAGATTCGTGTATCCTGGTACATACTTAACCGCGCGCAAGTTTTCAAGCGCGTTGGGCTTGGCGTTGGAAAAAGATGTCCGAGTCCATGCGAGCCCATTCCGCAAACCGGGCAACCGCAGCAGTGATATTGAATTAAACGAGTACTGCGCAGTTATTTATAGGTCTTTAGAACGGTAATCCTCTGGGTATGGCGAGAACTGGCCGTAGAGTCGGGAGTGTAGTCCCAGATCCTTACCGTAACGACCAGTATATAAACCTCAAGTTCTTTCAGAACCTAACTCCCAACCAAACGAATCGCGATGAAAGCCACCACTCTTTTTTATCTCGTGGCGGTCGCCGTTGCCGCTCAGGGCCAGGCGGCTTCAAGCTCGAGCTCGGAGGCATCGTACGTATTCCGGCCACCTAGAAGCTATATACTCAGGATCCCGTAGTGCCGGGGTCTCTAGTACTTCCTCAGTCCCCGTATCGAGCCCCTCATCGACGGCTCCCGCGTCAACCCCGGTATCTTCGCCGGCGAGCAACCAACCCAGCAACCCGGTCAATACCTCGAAACCGGTCTCGACGCCCGCAAGCACGCCGACGGGCTCAAAGACCTCTGGCAGTCTACCCGCCTCCAGCCCAGCCAGTGGTTCCGCTACTGGAAGTGCACCTGGCAGCGGACCCTCGAAGCCGAGCGGCGCGGGACGCACCGTTGACGCTGGTACATGGGTGGCGGGCATCGGTGCTGGAATTTTGGCGGCCGTTTTGATTTAAGCACGGACTTAACATATGGACATTTGACATTTACCTCACGCGATACTTTTACACTACCTCTTAATCTCCCCCACCCCCCTGGACGTTGGCCTCCTTTGAATGGACGTACTTAAGTGGTAGTGGAGAACGATTCGTAAACTGCACCCGTCTATGCAATGTTTGATATTGATAGACGACTTGTCGACAACGCGTAGGTCGACACTGTGAGTATATGAACCGTGGGAAACGGCGCGTGTCGAACCGTGGGAAGTGAACATCTGATCCGTACCCGTTGCCGAGTGCTTGCCGAGGTCGCGCTGTGAAGAAACCCGAGAGGTTTAGTAGTTCAGGGGCATCGAAAGGAACACGGTGAGCATAAATTTCTGGCGCCGGTTTGGTCTACCTCCTTGAGAAATATCAAACTCCGCGGACAAGAACGTTCACACTCTAGGTGTAGCGACAGTGTACGCCATATCCTCCGCTCATAAGGGAGTGCAGCCCAGCTGACCGGCAAGTTCGCGCACCCTAGGCTGCACCCATCGCAGGCCCTGCAAAGTCGAAAGAGTCATGTCAAACATATGTGCAGGCAAGGCTACATGAATAGATGTAATCGTAGTGTGCGTTCATGACCTGAAATTGTTCTGCGAAACGCCGTCGGAAATCCTAGTCTCTCGCCGAAAACAGCGCCGCCAATCCGAGGCCAGCGTGCCAGGACGTTGAGAAGCGAGGCGGGGACGCTGGATCGACTGCACATAGGTTAAACGAATTGTCCGGCCCCGGAGGTAGTATAGCACCCACACTTGCAGCATTCGGCGAAACCTTTTGTTGAAGGTTGGAGCGTTGCCGCCTGGGGGGGAGTCAAGAGCTTGAATAGGTTGTCGGGGCGGGAAGGCAGAACTGCGGTGAAACAGAAAGGTGGGGCGGAAATTTCGGACGAAGGTAAGTTCTGCAAGTTCTGGATTGGCCTCGACACCGTTGTTGAGGACTCGGGTACATCTTCGAACCGGAAATAACTCCCCGGGCGGAAAGGAAGAGCCGGGGTCGGTGCTTCAAGACGGGGCAATAATCCAGAACCGAAATCGAACGATGTGATTCTCGCTATATGCCCGGTTGAGGGTGCTTGGAACTTGGTGGAAAGGCGTTGCGTGGCCGCGGGCGGCGGGGAATCCCAGAAGTTGAACGCAGTTTTGGTGCGAGAGGTCAAGACAGCGCGGGTGGCGGACGGGGTCTGGGGTGAAACGTCGTCTAAGGAGTGAAAGTCCGTCTGACTGGATAGATCGCGAGAGTTGAACGTCTTGGGGCTGCGTTTGCGCTGAGTTTGCTGACGCGCCGACTTGGAAGACTTGATTGCTGCGGGGGAGGGTCTCACGGGGTTATAGGCACGGTTCTGACGAACCAAAGTCAGAGAAAGATGCCGAAGGAATGTCGGGGCGTACTTCTTTCGATTGGTACTTGCGGAACCACCACGATTCATAAGGCCGACAGCGTGGCCTATTCAGCGGTGAGCAACGGTGAGCACATGTAGAACATGTGGGATCCAGACCTTGAGCATAGCAAGAACGAGGACCACGCATCCGTAAAACGACTGACCGTGGTAAGAAATGAGTTTCAGGTCGACAACGCTCAGCGTCGCTTGGACAGTTGGGAGTTGTTCCCCTAGAGGGTTTGCCACCCATACTGAGTAATTCGCCGGGCGAGACGCGTAAAGAGCGAGAGTCGTGAACGATGGTGGGGAGTCGGAGAACAAAAGGTTGCGTGGCTTTGTTGTGATAATAATCGCAATGATCTTGCCTCTTGCCTTCATGCTTGTTTCATGCCAACGCCGAATAGAAGAGCTCAAGAATTGTTCCGCGTCTCGAGTGCAAACATCTCGTTACTGTATTCGATTTCCTCAAGCTTCCATCTTCAAATTTCTGCAATCTTTGCGAGTCCAACTCTCACCAAGACAGTCAAATTGCCAGTGGACGCGTCAATAATTTCATACAAGTACAACAAAAGTACAACGAGCAAGATACCAATTAATACAAGATAATGTGCCCGGAAGCCAGGGCGTTTGGACAAGTGCGCAAGGAGCGCGACGGTGTGCGGATTTACCATCCATGGCCGCCCTTCTGGTGGTCGCCGCCCTTGTTGTGGTCGCCGCCCTTGTTGTGGTCGCCATCCTTGTTGTGGTCACCGCCCTTGTTGTGGTCACCACCCTTGTTGTGGTCACCGCCTTTCTGGTGGTCGTGGTCGTTCCCGCCCCCGTACCCGCCGTCACCGCGCCCGTAGTGGCCGCCCTTGCCACCCTTCTCTCCTCCCTTCCCGTGCTCCCCGTGGTCCCCACCCTTCTGGTGGTCCCCGCCCTTGTTGTGGTCACCGCCCTTGTTGTGATCTCCGCCTTTGTTGTGATCCCCGCCTTTGTTGTGATCACCGCCCTTGTTGTGGTCACCGCCCTTGTCCCCACCGTACCCATCGTCCCCGCGGCGGTAGTGGTCCTTCCCGCCTTTGCCGTGGTCGTGATCATGATCTTTCCCGCCTTTGCCGTGGTCGTGATCCTTCCCCCCTTTGCCGTGGTCGTGGTCGTGGCCGTGGTCGTTGCCCTTGCCTTTCCCGCCGTGCCTATCGTCGCCGCGTACGTAGTGGATCGGCGGGCAGCAGAGATCACCCCTAAGGCTGTGGCCTTCGGGACAGAACTTCTTGTCCAAGCACCGACCCTTGATGCAAGAGTGGTCGACGCGGCAGGGACTGCAGTTCTGTTTCTAAATCGCAGTCAGCATTATTTCAAATCTTCGACGCAGAGAAATTCCGACCTTGTGGTCGTCAATGTCGCCAGCGAGGGCGGCTGATGAGACTGCAAAGACGGCGACCACGGCCGCTACTGTGGCTGCTGAGAAACGCATTGGAAAGGAGGGCTGGAGAGGTAGGTTGGTAGGAGCGAGGAAGAGCTGGATTGCTGGAGAATTGAGCAGGGACGGCGTCGCCTTTATACCAGGTTAGCGCCCATTCCAGGCTAGATGAACCTCGAGTACTCACCCTTCATGCGCACCTCTCTGATGGCGCGTATACAGCTGTCCGATGTTCATTTCAATGGCAAGTATTCGCCTTGGATGCGTAAGCGCGTCGAAACGCGCTTGAAGTGCGGGCTAACGACGTTCGTTTTCGGCGGTGTAGCGCAACCGTGTGGGGCAAGTTAAGACTAGAACGGACTATATTGAACATATAGAAGTTGCTCGTGACTCAACGACGCTGGGTTCGTTCATTTCATCTAAACAGAAGATTACCTGACGCTCTTTTATCCAGTCCAAGGCATCACCGGCCTGAGAGGTCCTGATTATTTGGCGGCGCCTAGGTTGCTTGCAACCGACACGGAATCAGCATCAAACTATTCGAAGCTAAGCTGCCTCGACCTGCTTCAGCGGAAAAACTAAAGTTTCTCCTCTGGCTGCTCCAGGCAGAAATTCAAAGGCCGCGCTGGCAGCGATTAATTGCTTGGGCGATCTGTATCAGAGTTCATTCAACCACGCTGAGCAGTTGCATTATTCCAGGTTCACATTCTACCTCGATCATGAGACGCAAGAAATTGCAAACCTGAAAACAAGTTGGTACATTGCAACTACTCCAACCTTAAATTGACATCCCGGCATCGCAGCAGCCGAATGTGCGCGCCAAGCTACTGAAGTATAAACAGAGTATTTGGAAAAATTCAATGACCGTAAGTTCGGCGGTGCGATCGGTGTTAGAACGAATTATTTGGCCAAGGTGGGATCCGCAAGTGGCAGTATATTCACAGGAATGAAAACTCGTTCGTAATTCTCCTTCACTGCTGGCGACTTTGTGGATTAAGATGCCCAACTGCTTTCAATTAGACAACCTCCGGCATGTGGGTTTAGGGGATGAAGAGCTTCGCTCGGATGGCGCACGTACGTACCAAGTTCAGCAAAGGCCAAGCGTCAATTAGGTTACTTCCCGATGTGGACTCGCTACATTGCGCTTTGATTTATTCGTTTCGTCATACGGTTACCGCCCAGTTCATTAGACGGTGGACAGGATTACGTTGAAGTCGCCGCGGCAAAGCGCTGGCAAGGAGGTAGGAAGTATGATGAGGGCTGAGGCAAAATTGGGTTTCAATTCTGCTGAAGCTCAACGAAGTGCTACGGGAGGTCTCCCATCTTTTATTCATTCATTTTTCGCCAACATTCAAGCAGAATTATTCGGCGGGTATTTCTCCGACGGTGATTTAGTCGGCGTTCCGACGGGAGCAGACCCTCCGTTTACTTCATAGGGTGTAATTGTCAGTATGCGGCTTGTGATACAGTCCAAATGCTGCACAGGCTTTAAACTGAACCGTGGGAATACGCGACTCGGGCCCGAAGTTAAATCCTCAAGGTATTCCTTCTCCCAGAACGTTAATACTGCGAGAGCCGATGCTAAAATGCTTCGGACTGGGCAAAGAGATCGATCTGTCGCAGATGAATCAATCATAAAGAAACAAGCTGGCTAGGATATTTCGGGTCGGAAGAACAGGTTGTATGATCCTACAATTTACCCAAGGCGAGACAACTGGCGTGGTTATTGTAGTTCACCCGGCGTAGTCGTTATCTTCATATGGACGAACTTGAAAGTTCAACCTCGGCAATCTCCGGCTCACAATAATGATGCCATCACACCCACGCGGTAACGTGATACTCACGCGAATACAACGGGACGCAACTTCATGTCGCGTCGCGACCTCGTCGTCAACGCTTCGCCTTTCTCGCGATCCCTCTTTAAAAACGTGTTGTTTGATCAAATCTACAGCCTGTCTGTCCATCACATAACTGCCACCGCTATTTGACAGCACCGCCCATTTTCTTCCCCCACCTATACACCAACTACACACCTTTTCCTGGCTGTCCCTCATCCCAGAACGCGGTATGAATACAATTAAACTAGTCGTCGTTGGCGATAGTGGTGTAGGGAAAGTCCGTCCCATTGTAATGCTCCAACGCAACAAATGTTGATGGCAGTATAGACCTCTTTGCTATTTTCGCATACGACCAACAAATTTCCCACTGATTATATCCCGCTTGTACGTAGCTTAGGAATCTCTCCCAATTCGCTTGTCCCATTCGAGCTCTTCCTGCTTAGATCTTCGACAGTTGGGCGAAAATTATCACAGTTGGAACAGAAACCTATACTCTGCAGCTCTGGGACACTGCGTGTCAGTACTAATCCAAAATGCTCTGCGCTTTCATACCGACTGCAGTGCTGCAGCCCGGCTGGAGGATCACCGCCTCCGCCCCCTCTCATACCCGCACACGGACGCTTTCCTCATATGTTTCAGTGTCGGATCCCCCGCGTCCTTCGATAACATCAAAGAGAAGTGGTATCCGGAATTGCAACACCATTGCCCCGGCGTTCCGTTCCTTCTTGTCGCGACGAAGAGTGATCTCGGAGACCCGTCTATTGAGAACGCTGCCGGAGAACGCTGCCGGAGAACGATTGATAACGAGCGTCCAAGGAGAGAAGCTCGCAAAGAAACTTGACGCTGTAAAATATCTCGAGTGCTCGGCCAAGACTTACCAGGGTCTCAAAAACGTTTTCGATGAGGTTCGAATCCACCCTCTCTGATTTCAACTCCGGGCTCTAACTTTCCCTGAGGGTATTGCCGCTGCGGTCAAGTACAAGACACCTCAGCCTGTAGCCCGCAAACGCGCGGTAAAGTGCATTGTGGTCTAGATCAAGTACTGTCCTAGAGAGACGAAACCTGCTGGCCGTCGCGGCTGCATACCCACCATGCGTGGTATCTACACGAACGCGAGGTATTCTGCTGGTTGGTGGTATCAATCAAGACGAAGTACAAGTAGTTACGAGAAAATTACGAATTATAAACGAAGGATAGGAAAGTCGCGCCTAACGGGAAAGAAAACCGGAGTGGATCTATCGGTCATCATCCGGCGCCGGCGCCATGCCAAAGAGCTGCTTAATGTCCTTCACGCTCATCTTGTGCAAACTCGCCCCGTTCCCCTCGCCCAAAGCTGCCGCTGCCAGCCCGACTTTCACGTCCTGCAGCTGAAGCATCCTGGAAATTCAACCCCGGGTCAGAGGAGGACGGAAAAGGGAGTGATGCGCGCGTACCGCTGCTCGATGGTGTTCTCGACGACGAGCCGCTTCACCCAGACCTCCTTGTTCTGGCCGATACGATGCGCACGGTCGTAGGCCTGCGTTTCTGCCGCGGCGTTCCAGCTGGGAAAGTGGGGTCAGTGTGAAGCGGAGAGGGAAACTGGGCGATGATACCTCAGGTCCATACTGGAGATTCAAAGTTAGTAGAGGCAAGGTGTGAGCGATAGGTCTACGCACTTGATGATGCGGTTCGCGGAGACGAGATTAAGTCTGGGGGATGGGTCAGTACTCGGCACCAGCCCTAGAAGCGATACTTACCCCACGCTACCGCATTTCGTGCTGCAAGCGTCTCGTCAGTCTCGATATACAAAGCACACATCGCAGCACGCACCTGATAAGAATGATTTTGGGTCCTCCCGGCTTCTTGAATGTAGCCAAGACAGCATCGCGCGCAGCGCGGTCCATCTTTCCGTCGAACCTTAACGCCCGCAAACCATGTCGGGAGAACAAGATCTCGATAAGGTCGAGCATCGACGTCCCTGCATCGCCTAAATCAGTTAGCGCACCCAGCACGAAAGGGGCGGGACATACACTGCGAATAACAGATCGTCTTGTCCCCGGTCGATTCCCACTCCTTCAGCAGCCTCATCATCTCGAGCATCTTCGTGCTCGCCTCGAGGTCGTCGTCGCCGCGACCCCAATTCGATATAACCGCGTCCGAGGGCATATCGACGTCGTCCTCGTCGTCCCCGGACTTGTGCTTCCTCCCCCTCGGCGACCCCGCCTTGCCCTTGCCCTTCCACTTCTTGCCCGTCGAGATCGATTCCTCCTACACACACACATCCTCGTCAGCGATGCCAACAGAAGGAAAACGCAGTACGACAAACCTTCTCCTCCTCCTTCTTCAACGACCCCAGCAGCGGCACATCGGGCATATCGTCGTCCGAGTCCGAGTCAAGCAGACGGTCCTCGAACGCCTTTTGCGGCGGCGGACGCACATGCACGCTGCTGCTCACGTCGTCGCTCCAGCTGTACCGCGGGCGCTTCGCGTGCTCGCGCTTGGAGCGTGCGTGCTGGGCCAGCTCGTCCTCGGTCGGCTCGAAGGCGGAGGACTTGAAGATCTTCTTCGCCTTAAGATCCGTCATCTTGTGGCAGGTCGGGCCTGGGGCGGCGAGCACAGGCGTATCAGCACATGCATATACACGCGGAGGTAAAGAGAGACGACGCACAAGGCCGGAGTCCTTTGGCGGCTGCCTCCTCGTACTCCTTCTCCGCGGCAGCGTTCTGCTTCTCGTTCCCGTGGCCGCTGTACCGGCCATCCAGTCAGCGCGGCGTCAGAAGGGGGAAGATGCGCGATACGCACAAGATCCCGTCGTGCGCGATGGCCGAGTTACTCAAATCAAGAGTGCAGTCTACATCTCGCGTTAGATTCATGATCCGTTCGTGTGGGTGAACGCGCTTTACCGAAACAGATCTCATGCCCGCACGGCAGGACCCGCCCGTTGTCGCCCAAGAACACTAGGTCGCCGCAAGTCAGTTATTCGTTTATACCCGAGACGCAAAGCGAGACTCACAGTCCTTGCACACGGGACAATTCGACGACTCCGCGTTCGCCTCGTCGTCGTCGTCCAGCAGCTCCGCAGCGCTCGTGCGGATGAGGAACCTGTCGCAGAATATTACCGCCATGACCAACTCAAAGAAAGTATCGCATACCTGCACTTGACCTGCATCGCGATTATCAGTGACTGCAGGAAACAACGAGGACGGAAAGCACCCACCGCATCCACCCACGGCTTCCCCATGAGATTCAGCGCACGCCCGCGCTCCTTCTCGGTGTCACTGCCCATGAGCAGCGTCGGGTCGCCGAAGCCCTGCCCCTCCGCAATCGACTACACAGCACGTCGTCAGCATTCACCTCGCTAATAAGGAGGTCGGCATACCAGGATGAGGTGCGGGTGGCAGCAGAGTTGACGGAGGCGCAGGATCATCACCTGAAGGACGCGGGTTAGCTGATGATGAAATATGGAGACGAGGGACATACGAGGACCGCCGCATGGCTGCGCAGGAAGACATGTCAGCCAACGCGCACAAAGAACAAAGGCGCTATTCATACTTCTTCACGAGCGTCCCCGCACGGATAAACCGATTCAAGCTAATCTTCGACCGCTTCTCGAACGAGTCGTAGATCTGCGGCAGCAAGAATTGTGAGCTGAGGTACGAATGTGGGCGGGACGGTACTCACCTCGCGCTCCTCGGGGGTAAACTTGAGCGTCACAATCTCGATGTCCTTGTGGGGTAGAATGAGGATCGGCTTGCCCTCGAGCGTCGAGGTCTTGGTGCGCCGGAGCAGCAGCGGCTTCAAGATCATCTGCGCCCGTTGCCCCGCGAGCGGCGCGTCGGAGAGCTGCACTTTCGCCTGCAGGGATAGCATCAGCACCTTCATTCCATTCTTTTACGATGATGTACTTACGACGTGCTCATTGAACGCGTTAAAGTCATTCCACGGACGGAAGCGCCCGAATCGCAGCAGACCGTAAATGTCCGCAAGCGAGTTGGTTACCGGTGTTCCGGTGAGCATCCACCGATACTTGGCGCGGACGTGCGCGAGACTGAGGCTCGCCTTAGTCGAGCGGTTGCGGATGTACTGCGCTTCGTCTGCGATCGCCCTGTACCAACGGCACTTGGCGAGGACGCCGCTGCAGGGTCCGTCAGCTTGAATTCAATCGGGGGCAGGATTCAAGAGGACTTGCCCGTGTTTTGCCAGCCACTGGGTCTCATCGTCCGGATCAACGTCTTTGGGGATGTGAAAGTCCATGCTGAGGGTCTGGTACGTCGTGATGACCACCTGCGACGCGTCAGTTGGGGCGCAACGGACAGAGAAGGGCGCGTACATCGTATTCCTTCACCTCCGACGTTTTCTGCAAGCAGATCAGCATACGAACAATCCAGCATGTATTCACAAACTAACCTTGAGCTTGTCCTTGCCGTGGTGAAGCCGGACCGTGAACATCTCGTTGGTCTTGCTCTCGATCTCATCCTTCCACTGCGACGCGTTAGGCTTGCCCAGATGGAAATCAAAGATGCACACCTGTTGGAGAAGGGCAGCGGGGACGACAATAAGCGTCGTGCGGGCTTCCTCATCGGGTCCAGGGAGGTTCATCGCCATTGTCGCGATCATCTGCACCGTCTTTCCGAGCTGCACACAAATAAATCAATAAACAACCGAGGACGACAGCAGGAACGTACACCCATATCATCCGCGAGGATCCCACCCTTGTCGTGGCTACGCTCGCGCTTGAGCATCCTGATCACGCCTCAGGTGTGGAGCGGACAACAGACGTCATAAACTTACCACGCCACTCCAATGGCTTGGTGGGCCAAAAGGCGGACTTCAAGCCCGGGGAGGAGGTCCTGGGCACTGCGAACGTGTCGGTTACGCGCCGAAAGAGGGTTAAATGGACGTACCTATCGAGCCCGAGCTCGCGCATGCAGTCTTTGACCGTGAGGCCATCGCTGAGATTGTCCAGCGACCGGGTCACAAACTCGGCCATTCTGAAAGGAAAATCCATCTCAATTCTCCCAAAACTCAAACAAAACGACGTACCGCTCCTCCTGGTCGTGTCCGCCAATGTCGATGGCGCGCACGGGGGTGTTCTGGTCATAATTCAGCTGGAAGCCGCCCGCGGCCATGGGGGACGAATTGAGGGTGCTGGAAAGGAAACCGGCGTCTGCCATCGCGCCGGAGTCTCCCAGAGACTTTGCCTGGACTTGGCGCGCGAGATCGACGGGTCTGGCGCGCTTTTTGAGATTGGAGCCGCCCGCTTCCGCATTTGGGGTGTTTGAGTCTTGCAAAGGTGTCCGTTTCCGTGGGGTGTCGTGCGACGACGCGTCCACGGCGACATGTAAGGCTTCAAGGATGCGCGAAGCCTGCGTTGAGGGCTTTTCCATAGCGAGTTCGCGGTCGTTCAGGACAAAAGTATTTGTTTGCGCATGTTGCGTTCCAAGCTTGTTGACCTTTCGATTGCCGTAGATTTTCCCACGGGCACCACTTGCGCTCCAAAAATTGCGCCTGTTACGGACAACGAATGGAAAGCTGTGCTTCTCTAGTTTCATTGCGCTCCATCCAGAAGGCTTACTTACTGCGGTCCGAGACTCATGGGCTTATCTTGGCAGCCTCGCGCAGCAACAGGCAGCAACTTGGCAGCAACTAGCTATTGGATCCTGAGCTGCCCGCACTGTATTTCTCGGATATATCCACCCCGCTGCATAGCACTATCTCACCCCGGAAACCCGCGTCAATATCCTAAGTAGATCGCCCGTGCTCATAGCCCACTGAACTTGGCTGATTATCTTGATGATGCGGCTCTGTGCGTGCTCAACTTGGCCCTATTCTTCCATTTTCAGTATTCTATGACTACGAAAAATCGGACGGCTTGTCAAGGAAGTTTTGGTCAACTTATCCCTTGTAAAGGATCTGTCGGCTCAAAAACACCGACCCGAGATCGGTCTGGTTAGTGCGCCGTCTTTGGTACTCGCATCACCTAGCCTTCTATCGTGACGAGGAGGTCTAACTCGGCAGCCATGGTCTGGGGTTCTCGGCCATTGGATACCTATATAACCCTTAACACCGAGGGATGCAACGAACGAAGCGCCCCTTGTCTCGACTCCCATGGCCACTTTCAAGATGAGCACGACTGAAGAGGACGTCTCTGGCAAAACCTTTGACTACGTTATTGTCGGCGGAGGCGTAAGCTGGCTTCATGTTCCAAGCCCATTTCCCCGTGAACTGAGCTGATTATCAGACGGCCGGCCTTGCACTTGCCTCGCGGCTTTCAGAGGACCCTTCCGTGACGGTGGTCGTTCTCGAAGCAGGGGAAGCCAACATCGGGGACCCCAATATCCTCGTTCCAGCTCAATTCGGCAAGACGTTTACGAATCCCAAGGTCAGCGCGTGGTTCACAGCCGCATGATTCCCGCTAATGGGGTGACGAAGTACGACTGGGCGTTTCCGACCGAGAAACAAAAATACTCTAACGATAAAGAGTTCATCTGGTCAAGAGGAAAAGGCCTTGGTAAGTAGAGGAGTCGAATCGAACACACATTTTGAACTCTACTGCACAGGAGGAAGTTCTGGTCTCAACTTTTGCGGTAATGACCAAATCTGTTTACATTCATCCGTTTAACACCAGCGGCATAGCATGGGTCAAACCCCCTGCCGCAGACATCGACGCCATCGAAAAGCTGGGGAACCCTGGCTGGAACTGGCAGGAATATATGAAGTATTCTCAGCGAAGCGAAACGTCGGTGCTTCGATTTCCTTGATACCGAGTTTCCCTCATACACTTCTCGAAGCTTCCATCCTGCGGCTCAAGAGCAGATGGACGTGTATCCACATACTTACGAAGCCAGATTTCGGGGGACCTCTGGTCCCATTCACACCACCGTCCCATTTCATTACCACGCCGTCGACTCGTTATTCCAACAAACCCTCGTGAACAAAGGGCTGAAGAATATCAAGGATCCCTACGGCGGTGATGTGGGTAAAATTCTCGCACGCACCATGGAATGTCCATTGACAGATCACATGTAGATAAATGGTACCTGGATGGCAAATGCGAATCTGGATCCCCGAACATGGACCCGTTCTTATTCCACAACTGGCTATTTTATACCGGCGCACGATAGACCCAACTTGAAGGTAACTGCCTATTGATCTTTTCAACTCGACATTGAATCATGTTCCACAGGTTCTGACAGGAGCCACTGTCGCTCAAATTCTGTTCGACGATGCAGTGGATGGTCATGATTTAACGGCTACAGGCGTTGAGTTTCGACACGATGGACGCACGTACCAAGTCCATGCGAAGCACGAAGTCATTCTGAGCGCCGGGTTGGTACAAGTTTCAACCAAACATGCACGCTGCTGCTCACCATTCACGGCGGTTCAGGGCCATCCAGAGTCCTCAAATCCTCGAACTCTCCGGTGCGTCCCAGATGATATCGCAATAGCTCAGAACTTGAACCAAGTTCAGGCATTGGACGTGCAGAAGTACTAAAGAAGATCGGCGTCGATATGAGGATTAAACTGGACGGAGTCGGCGAAAACGTCCAGGATCACACGTGCGGATTACCTTATCCCAACCCGCGAGTATTTGATTTGAACCAAAGGTTTGTGGGAGTATCATTCGAGCTTACTGGCTCGCCAGAGACATACGACCAGATGCGTGACCCGGGATATCAGGCAGAGGCATTGAGACTCCAGTGCGTTCAAGTGTCCAATGCAGCTGGCATAAATGCTAATCCTACGTTCAGCGCGGAGGGCCGTGGTCCCCAACGCATGGGAATCACATCGTTCGCGTACTTTCCGCTTTCTGCGGCCACAACGGATGCTCCGGTCCTCATTGAACGGGCCGCTGCACAGGTCCTCGCCAGTGAACGACTCCCACCAGGCCTGCGTGAGCAGCTCGACCTTCAAATCGCTTGTCTCAGGGACGATACCGGCGTCGACCTCCAATTAATCGCGTTTCCTGGCTTTTTTACCGCGTCAGTTGCTCGATTTTGTTTTTATTATTATCTTTGTTCACGTCCGTTCACAGACTGTGTCAGTTCCAAAATCCCATTCAAAGTAAATTTAACTAACTGACTTGTTGACAGCTACTCCGGAGCCAGACAAGAGCTATTGCACCGTTATGGCGTTTTTGAACCACCCCCTGTCGCGCGGGACAATCGTTCGTTTACAGCCGCCGCAGTTAACCAACTGGTCCTGAGAAATATAACAGCACGCCAAGTCCATCAGCCCATTCGACTTTCCGACGATCGATCCTCACTATTTTGAGCAAGACTTCGGTGAGCGAAGCCACTGAAGTTGGTTAGATCTTTTGGTTGATGTATTACTGCCCTCTAGACCTGGAGATCCTCGTTCAACACATCAAGTATATCCGTACCATGACTGATACTGAGCCTTTTAAGTCTGGTGTCGTGCGAGAGGTTGACCCTGGGTCCAAGTGTGTTACGGACCAAGAGATCCGGGGTACGTCCTTCGAGTTGCCCCCAAAAAGGCTGTTAAAAGTTCTGAAATTCGAGCAGAATATATCAAGAACACCCACGGAACGTCGTGGCGTAAGTGGAGTTGGCACCCATGCAATCTCTTCAACCCTCTGACTCTCGCTAGACACGATTGGCAGTTGCTCAATGTTGCCTCGAGAGAAACAAGGGGTCGTCGACCCGGAGCTCAGAGTCAGCAGTAACGACTGTTGCAATAGCATTCCGCTCACACACGTTAGGTTTACGGGACGCGTAACCTCCGGGTTGTGGACATCAGCATCATCCCCATTCACATCGCCGCCCATACTCAAGGTATTTCCCAGAATTCAACCTTGAGTCACTGAAAAGCTTCCCTACGCATAGCTACCGCGTACATGATCGCTGAAAAGGGTGTGTCCCCAGCACCCAGTTTGTTCATTTCATTCATACTAAGAGCTCTGTGATCCAGCTGCCGACTTGATTAGAGCGTCCCGGCTCCAGCGATTCTGAAAAACTCGGATTACAATTTGAAGTTCAGTAGACGAAAATTTACAAACAGCGCCAGAAAGTTTTACTGATTGCTGAGCATCAATGATGGGGACCCCGCGGTGTCAATTTGATCGAACGGGACCTCTTCTAAAGAGGTATTGCGAAAAAGGCGAAGCGTTGACGACGCGACACATAAGGGTACCGTGACCGTCTTACCCACGCGAGTATCACGCTACCGCGTGGTGATCCGAAGTTGAACTTTCGACGTGTTGCATATGAACGAATACAACGACTACGCCCCGCGTGAACTACAATAACTACGCCAGTGGTATTTCATAGGGTGTCACTGTAGGCATCCATCCTGCGATACAGTCCAGGTGCTGCACAAGTTTAAACTGAACCGTGGGAATGATCCACGCCGCTTGGGGCCGAAGTGGAATCTTGAGTTGAATCCTCAGAAGGTTGATACCGCGAGAGACCGATGGTAAAATGCTTCGGATTGAGATTTGTCGCAGATGAATCATCATAAAGAAGGGAGCTGGCCGGAATATTTCGGGTCGGACGAACAGGTTGCATGTATCTTACAATTTACCCAAGGCGGAACACCTCGAGGCTCGCAGTACTCTTACTGGAGCGCCTGTTCCCGTCGGAACGCCGGCTGGATCACCGGCGGATAGATACCCGCCGAATAATCATGCTTGAATGGTGGCGAAAAATGAATGAATAAAAGATGGAGACCTGTAGCACTTCGCTGAGCTTCGGCAGAATTGGAACCCAATTCGGGCTCAAACCTCATCGTAATTCCTACCTCCTGCCAGCGCTTTGCCGCGGCGACTTCAACGTAATCCTGTCCACCGTCTAATGAACTGGGCGGTAACCGTATGACGAAAAGAATAAATCAAAGCGCAATATAGCGAGTCCACATCGGGAAGTAACCTAATTGATGCTTAGCCTTTACTGCACCTGGTTCGTACGCGCGCTATCCGAGCGAAGCTCTTCACCGTCCTAGACCCACACGCCGGAAGTTCTACAATTGAAGTAGATCGAGTAATCCGGCATCTGAATCCGCACAGTCGGCAGTTGAGGAGCATGACGAAAAAGTTTTGAGGTATTTGAAGGGTGGGAATATACTGCACGCATTTGCCATTTACGGATCCGACCTTGGCGAAATAATCCGTTCTAACACCTATCCTGACATAGATCACCGCCGAACTTAAGGTCGTTGAACTTTTACCAAATACTCCGTTCATAATTTTCATGATCAGTAGCTTGGCATCACGTTTGGTCTGCTGCGATGCTAAAGTTGGAGTAGTTGCAATGTCCCCAACTTGTTTTAACGTTTGCAATTTCTTGCCTCACGATCGAGCGAGAATGCGAGCCTGAATAGGGCAACTGCCCAGCGTGGTTGAATGAACTCTCGGACACATGTCGCCCACACAATTAATTGCTGCTAGCGCGGCCTTACAATTTCTGCCTGGAGCAGCCTGAGGAAGAACTTCAGTTTTTCTGCTGGAGCAGGTCGAGGCAGTTTGGTCAATATGTTTCTATAGCTTCGAATAGTTTGATGCTAATTCCGTGTCGGTTGCAAGCAATAATCAGGACCTCTCAGCCCGGCGATGCCTTGGACTGGATGAAAGAGTAAACGGAAGATTAAATGAACGAACCCAGCGTCGTTTGGTCACGAGCAACCTCTGTATGTTCAATATAGTCCGTTCTGGTATTAACTTGCGGCACACGGTTGCGCTACACCGCCGAAAACGAACATCGTTAGCCCGCACTTCAAGCGCGTTTCGACGCGCTTACGGATCCAAGGCGAATATTTGCCATTGAGATGAACATCGGACAGCTGTATACGCGCCATCAGAGAGGTGCGCATGAGGGGTGAGTACTCGAGGTTCATCTAGCCTGTAATGGGCGTTAACCTGGTATAAAGGCGACGCCGTCCCTGCTCAATTCTCCAGCAATCCAGCTCTTCCTCGATCCTACCAACCTACCTCTCCAGCCTTCCTTTCCAATGCGTTTCTCAGCAGCCACAGTAGCGGCCGTGGTCGCCGTCTTTGCAGTCTCATCAGCCGCCCTCGCTGGCGACGCTGACGACTACAAGGTGGGAGGCTTTTCCGGACCATGGAGATTTCAAACGAGGCTGACTGCGATTTAGAAACAGAACTGCAGTCCTTGCCGCGTCGACCACTCTTGCATCAAGGGTCGGTGCTTGGACAAGAAGATCTGCCCCGAAGGCCACAGCCTTAGGGGTGATCTCTGCTGCCCGCCGATCCACTACGTACGCGGCGACGATAGGCACGGCGGGAAAGGCAAGGGCAACAACCACGGCCACGACCACGACCACGACCACGGCAGAGGGGGGAAGGATCACGACCACGGCAAAGGCGGGAAAGACCATGATCACGACCACGGCAAAGGCGGGAAGGACCACTACCGCCGCGGGGACGATGGGCACGGTGGGGACAAGGGCGGGGATCACAACAAGGGCGGTGACCATAACAAGGGCGGGGATCACAACAAAGGCGGAGATCACGACCACGGTGACCACGGTGACCACGGCGACCACGGAAAGCACGGGAAGGGTGGAGAGAAGGGCGGGAAGGGCGGCCACTACGGGCGCGGTGACGGCGGGTACGGGGGCGGGAACGACCACGACCACCAGAAGGGCGGTGACCACAACAAGGGTGGGGACCACAACAAGGGCGGCGACCACGGCGACCACGGCGACCACGGGGAGCACGGGAAGGGAGGAGAGAAGGGCGGGAAGGGAGGCGAGAAGGGCGGGCACTACCGTCGCGGCGACGATGGTTATGGTGGAGGCAAGGGTGATGATCACAACAAAGGCGGGGATCACAACAAGGGTGGGGACCACAACAAGGGCGGCGACCACAACAAGGGCGGCGACCACCAGAAGGGCGGGGACCACGGGGAGCACGGGAAGGGAGGAGAGAAGGGTGGGAAGGGCGGCCACTACGGGCGCGGTGACGGCGGGTACGGCGGAGGCAACGACCACGACCACCAGAAGGGCGGTGACCACAACAAGGGCGGTGACCACAACAAGGGCGGTGACCACAACAAGGGTGGGGACCACAACAAGGGCGGCGACCACAACAAGGGCGGAGACCACCAGAAGGGAGGCCATGGATGGTAAATCCCCACACCGCCGCGCTCCTTGCGCACCCGCGTTTCCGGACAGATTATCTTGTATTAATCGTTGTACTTTTGCTGTACTTGTATGAAATCATTGGCGCGTCCACTGACAATTTGACTGTCTTGTTGAGAGTTGGACTCGCAAAGATTGGAGAAACTTGAAGACGGAAGCTTGAGGAAATCGAATATAGTGACGAGATGTTTGCACTCGAGACGCGGAACAATTCTTGAGCTCTTCTATTCGGCGTTGGCATGAAGGCAAGAGGCAAGCCTGAGAGGCAAGATCATTGCGATTATTATCACAACAAAGCCACGCAGCCTTTTGTTCTCCGACTCCCCACCATCGTTCACGACTCTCGCTCTTTACGCGTTGTCTCGCCAGGCGCCAGTATGAGTGGCAAACCCTCTAGGAAAACAACTCCCAACTGTCCGCGCGGTAAGAAAACGGTGAAACCTCGGGCTGACGACGCTCATCGTCCAGTCGCGTATTAGCGATGCGGGATCGCACTTATTGCTATGCTCAAGGTCTGTATCCCACATATTCTATATGTGCTCACCGTTGCTCACCGTTGAACAGGCCACGCTGTCGGTCTTATGAATCGTGGTGGTTCCGCAAGTACCGAATCGAAAGAAGTACGCCCCGACATTCCTTCGGGAGTATATACGAGAAGAGTGGGAGTGGGACTCGCACCAATTAAGCGAGTCCCACTTTTGATCTGAATTCCATCGGTCGGCATCAAAAGGATCAATATCGGCACCCAGGCTCCGCTGGCGAGGATTTAAGGCATGCCTCCTATATTGTGCACTGGGGGGAACGGTGTTCCCCCCAGACCCCCCTCCTTTGGCCTGACGGCATGTCAAGAATTTAATTCAGGATGTTTTGCTGTTTTTTTAGCTTTTTTTTCATTGTTTACGGGCACCGGCCCGGACGGCTGGGGTTTTCCACCCCAGACCCCGACCGCTGCGCGGAGCTGCCGCTCGCCGCGGAGGCCCACTGCGTGGTGCTGTCGCTCGCCGCGGGGCCCACTGCGTGGAGCTCTCCCGACTTTTTAACAGGTTTTAATTCATTTTTTACTGCTTATTCGGAGTGGCATCGGCATGTTGATTCAGTGATGGCCGCGACGCGTGAATTCCATTCTCCGTGTTTATCGGACGACGAGTCCCACTGACAGGTCGTTAGCCGAGGTTAAGCGAGGCTACGCGAGCTTTAGCCGAGTCCCACTAACGCCGAGTCCCACCGTTCTCGTCGTTACTCGGCGGCGGGGAATCCCAGAAGTTGAACGCAGTTTTGGTGCGAGAGGTCAAGACAGCGTGTTTGGCGGACGGGGTCCAAGGTGAAATGTCGCCTGGGAAGGATTGAAAGTCCGGCTGACTGGGTAAATCGCGAGAGTTGAACGTCTTGGGGCTGCGTTTGCGCTGAGTTTGCTGACGCGCCGACTTAGACGACTTGATTGCTGCGGGGGAGCGCTTTACGGGGTTATAGGCCCGGTTCTGACGAAAGAAAGATGCCGAAGGAAGAGTAACGACGAGAACGGTGGGACTCGGCGTTAGTGGGACTCGGCTAAAGCTCGCGTAGCCTCGCTTGAGCTCCACGCAGTGGGCCCCGCGGCGAGCGACAGCACCACGCAGTGGGCCTCCGCGGCGAGCGGCAGCTCCGCGCAGCGGTCGGGGTCTGGGGTGGAAAACCCCAGCCGTCCGGGCCGGTGCCCGTAAACAATGAAAAAAAAGCTAAAAAAACAGCAAAACATCCTGAATTAAATTCTTGACATGCCGTCAGGCCAAAGGAGGGGGGTCTGGGGGGAACACCGTTCCCCCCAGTGCACAATATAGGAGGCATGCCTTAAATCCTCGCCAGCGGAGCCTGGGTGCCGATATTGATCCTTTTGATGCCGACCGATGGAATTCAGATCAAAAGTGGGACTCGCTTAATTGGTGCGAGTCCCACTCCCACTCTTCTCGTATATACTCCCCGCCGCCCGCGGCCACGCAACGCCTTTCCACCAAGTTCCAAGCACCCTCAACCGGGCATATAGCGAGAATCACATCGTTCGATTTCGGTTCTGGATTATTGCCCCGTCTTGAAGTACCGGCCCCGGCCCTTCCTTTCCGCCCGGGGAGCTATTTCCGGTTCGAAGATGTACCCGAGTCCTCAACAACGGTGTCGAGGCCAATCCAGAACTTGCAGATCTTGCCTTCGTCCGAAATTCCCGCCCCACCTTTCTGTTTCACCGCAGTTCTACCCTCCCGCCCCGACAACCTATTCAAGCTCTTGACTTCTCCCCAGGCGATAACGCTCCAACCTTCAACAAAAGCGGAATTTATTGAACCCAAAAGTTTCGCCGAATACCGCAAGTGTGGGTGCTATACTACCTCCGTAGCCGAACAATTCGTTTAACCTACTATGTGCAGTCGATCCAGCGTCCCCGCCCCGCTTCTCAACGTCCTGGCACGCTGGCCTTGGATTGGCGGCGCTGTTGTCGGCGAAAGACTAGGATTCTCAGCGGCGGATCGATTTTCGCAGAACGATTTACAGATGAGCATAATGTCATGAACGCACACTGCGATTACATCTATTTCATGTAGCTTTTCCTGCGCATATACGTTTGCATACAGCGGCTCTTTCGACTCTGGACGGCAGCCGGTATTCGGTCATTTGGACACCAATCTTGTGCGGGAGGTAGCGGCGCACGAATTAAGATGTGCGGTATTGATAGTTGGTGGGCTTAATAAAACGCTTGCCTCGAACATCCCGGTTGCGTCCCATGGGCAGTTGCATTCGTAAAATTGTTTTCGTGGCACGCACGTGCAAAGGCAGTGTACATATTCGCATCAGATGATAAGTTCGCATCAAATGAGGCTCGCATCAACGACGAGTGTCGGGACGCACGATCTTTACATGCTACCCTTATCTGCGGAGTATGACAACTTGCCCCGACGTGTATCCTCAAACCCTCTGTGTCAACAACTTCTGGAAGCGTGTTGCGGAGGTCACTACTCGGTACCACGACAAAGAGCGAAAGTGGATAGGAGGAGAAGAAATTCGCGCTTGGAATGCTCAGAATAGAGAGGTGAGCAGGTCAAAGTTAACATCCGGGTGTTTAAACATCGTGGAACCATTGTATAGCCATGTTCAAAGTGCATTAACGGCAGAAGCAAACGCGTGTGTATCATCGACGCCGACCATCCAGCCTGTCGACCTTGTCGGCTTAACAAGGTGGCATGCGACAGAAAGACTCTGTTCGTGTTTGACATGACCAAGGACCAATTCTTTCCCACCTATTCGGAATTCCTGCGGGTCTTCCGAGACCGACAGTCTAGTCAGCTGAAAAGACTCCGTCGCCAGGTGCAGAAATACAGGGTCATTGTCGAAGACGAAACAGGTGAATCAGCATCCACTTTTTATTCATGGCAGAACACTATTCACCATTCCATTAAGTGCCTCCTATCGCCGATACGGCAGACTTGACACGACTGGTGGATCAAGCCATGCTAAATCTGGGTAATCTTCGAGAGCTACTGAACGCTGCCCATACACGGGAGATAGGTAAGAATCATATTTCATTGCAGCACGAGAAGCAGGCTTACAGGTGCACACAGAAGCCCACCGCAGGAAAATCAAGACGACAAGCATGCAAAGGATAGCGCTTGAAAACTTGAACATCGCCATGGGCATCGCTCAAACGCGTTCCACGGCGCAGAACAACGCCGCTTTCGCCGAAATTCTGGGATTTATGGAGGCAGCTGCGAATTATATCAATTCATGTATTGGAGAGCAAAGTAATCTGACAAACTGTTGATTCGACTCGAATCGGCGTGCAATCGCAATGGTAAAGCATAAATCATAACTTAAATTGGAGAGAGGATAATGCATAGGACATAAGGGGTGCTCAATAAAGCTGTTCAGTTCACTTTTTAATAATAAAATAATATTTTTTGGCGGGGAAAATAATATTAAAAAGTGAACTGAACTGCATTATTGAGCGTACCTATAGGTGGGCATACAGAGACATGGGAATAGTCAGACCAGATAAACCGTATCGATAGAGAGCAAGCTGATAGTCAGAACACACTTTAAGTACGAGTTTTCGCGCGAAGGATGGGAGTTCCGCAACAATCGCCCAGTATGTTGCAACCGAGATTGGGCATTTTTTCGCCACCAGAGCTGAGTGCCGCTTTTTGTAGGAGGAAACGGTGTAGACGAAGGAGCTAAAAGGAACGGCCGCTTTGAAAAGAGGAAGGACTTTATCGAGCCAGTAAATTGATTGAAACGTGCCTTTCCGATGCGCATGTATAATCTGGCCTACACGTCAATGGTCAGGTAGGAGGGTGGCTGTTGCCATTTAAGAAGGATTTGGCTGAATTGAGACTATAAACGCCGGCGTTGACCGGACTTTTGCAAGTTGCTGTCGTACAACGGTACAATATTAATGTGATGCCCAGACTCGGCACAAAAAAGCGTGGCGGTGTATTGAGGGGTATTCAAACCTCGCTTGCAGGTTCAAACCATTTACCTCTAGTATACGGCAGACCTCGACCGGCCAAGGTCAAAAATGTGCGAATCCAACAGTTTCTGATTCCAACTTGAAGTGCCTAATTGCGAATCGCGGAATCGGAGCAAAACTGAGGTGTTTCTCGGCCGGAAGTCGAATATAAGTCGAATACATTGAACAGTTGGCATTCGGCCCAGATTCGCAGTGGCTAGAGCCTAGTTGCAATTCCCGTGGTGGTGGTTAAGAAGGAAGAGTGTCACACGGTGACGACGCTCTTGCCAAACCGACACAAATACGGCCTCGTCCCGCCCCCATGATGCGCCCGCGGTATACGCAGCTACCTTCGTCGGACGACGATGCGCGGGGTCCAGTGACGCCTAGCGCCACCACCTTCGACGACGACGAGGAAGAAAAGCTCACTCGGCCACCACGAATCATCTACCCGCATGACCCTCGATTCGACCGACCGCCTCCGCCTACGTGGCAGCGGGTGGCTATAATACTTGCCATAATAATATCGGCAGGCCTCGCTGTGTGGTTGCAGAATGGGTTCTGGATTGGGGCCATCATTTGAAGGTGTGGTTTTATTTTGTGGTTTTATTTCGTTTCTTGTCGCTCATTCTTTCTGAAGTTTGTACTGTGCTAGTTATGCCAGCGTTATCAGATTCCTTCGCTCGAGGATGAACGCTCAATTAGGTCTGTTGTTGAGTCCACGCGAGTCCACCCAATTTCGCGCGAAGCAGAGATGGATGCTCCCCGGCTCATTATTCACTAGACAGCACTTTCGCATCGCACAGCCGGTATTCAGCCAACACTGTACTCTATTGTATGCAGTCTTCCCATACATTGTTTGCGTTGAATGTGGCAGCCACAATTATCAATTTACACTCCGGATGTTGAGCGCTCATCTCGACGCCGCTGCCAGCCAGGTCCAAGAAACCAATGGATCCGAATGTCTTGGCGTGAATGAAATGCATATGCTCACTTGTAGCGCCTCTTAATTTCCCCCTATCACCTCGACCTGGTGAGCTCGATGCAGTCCTCTTCGCAACGCGTGTTGATTGCTTTCCCAGCATTTTGGAGCCGACCATATATTCTTGAAGAACTCTAGCAGCTCGAATCCACCGGGTAACATCTGTTCTCCTTTGCGTCCTTCGCTTCCCGCTGAATTCCTACGAGGCGAGAACGAGGGTGAAATGCCGTCAGTAAGCACTGATCTCTTAATTGCATTTGGCCCTCAGTCCTCCTACGGTCAATTCTATTTATCCTTGCAATGACTAGAGGAAGGACTCCGAATTTCGACTATTGCGGTCTGAGCACTTTAACTATGATTTCTGGACATTCGAACACGCAAATTCGTGCAGCATTTAACAATACTGGTCCCGTATAAAACAGAAGTCTTTTCCTCCTCGTTTTCCAACATCCCTCCTCTTCACTCACACACACAAGCCACTTGTTCGACATGCGCCTCACATCCACCACCGTCGCAGTTCTGTGCCTTTTCTTCTCCCTCTCTCCCACTGCGCTCGGCAACTCCGAGATCGAAGTACGGGGCGGAAAGGACGATGGGCACGGAAAAGATGTACGTCTGTCCTCCCCACTTTACCACTTGTGTTTATGCCTTATGGCACAGAAATCGCCCTGCTTCCCGTTCATCCTGGACAACAGCGACTGCGTGCGTGGCCGGTGCAAGGAGTCGCAGAAGTGCGAGCTCGGCTTCAGCCTCGACCCGATTCGCCTGTGTTGCGTGCGCGAGCATTACCTTCGCGGCAACGGCGACTCGGAGTACGGGAATGGTGGATCTGCCAGTGATCACGGCGGCCATGGCGAGAACTGTGGCTGCCCTCCTGGAGGGCACGATGGAAACGGTGGCGGGAAGAGTGGCCATGAAGGATGGTGAGAATGGCAAGAAAAACGGCCACGAAGGTGGATACGGTGAAAAGAGGAGCGACTACGGGTATACCGGTTGGCATTGAGGAGAACTCACTTAAGCACTCTTTCGCTCATTTATAATACTGAACCCTCATTTATTCGGACGTTCTTACTCTTTCTTACCATATCTCCTCAATAATGCACGTACATATTAGATATTCTTAACATTAATATTCCTCTGCTCAACTCTGGATGACCCCATGCGTCCCGGTTTGTTGAAATCGTTGTTCCAATTCGCAATCTTGGCTCGAACTTTTACCTCAGGCTCGTGTCGCTGAGGCGTAGATGGATTTCAACGGTTCACTGAAACCTGTCATACTCACGTGAAGTCCGCGTTAATACACACCTTTTTCCCTTGGCATTGTACCACTTTTGATTTTATTCTACGTGCATTGGGTGAACGTTTGAACCCCTGTCGAGTGGCAGTGCTAACTCATGTCGAAGAGCGCGGCTGACGCGGCCCGGTAGATCGACCACGACAACGTTGATCAAGGTTACCTTCTCCCCACAGCCAGTCAAGTTCTCTCTTAACTGGACCGCGCCGGTAATCTACCTACCTACACGCAATTCCAAAGCCATTTCTCGGAATCTGGACCTTAACACCGATGTAATGAAAGCGCGTGGATCAGCGTGGATCCCTGGTAGCTACTATAGTATTGTTTGTCTGAGAGACTGTCACTTCATTCATGACCAGGTCCAACACCCAGGCGCACACGCTCCTTATTATTGAATCGTCGATCTTTCTGCAAGCCAAGGACTCAATTCAAAGCCGCCCCTACCTCGCTCCAGGTTTTCAATCTTATGGAGACCCCTCTATGCTTTCGCTGCATGGAACCTCCAGTTCGTTAAAAGCAATGCCCCAACGCAAGTCTCTTCATTTCCATCTCCTCCTGCATCGCATACTTCCTCGCACCACCTTCTTTGAACATGGGTGCAACGGATACTGGATTCGGGTCTGTCGTCACCTTGTTCTCTGTTCGCAGCCATGCTAACTACTTGCATAGGTGTGCTCTGATTGGGACATGGTTCGCTTCCCTGCTTACAGGGTAGCCTTTGCGCAAGTAAATAACAAGAAAAAACCTGTTTCTCAGAGTTCTTCTCTTATTTTATTTCCAGGCCTACCACTACTTATACCAGTCCCCGAACGACGAACTGCTCAGGAAAGGTTTGGTGGTCACACTTATCATTTTCTGCTGGGCTGCGTTCGTTGGTGAATATGCTGAAATCTACCTGGTACACATGTCATTTCTTCAATGTTTAACGTCAATATCCTGACCTCTGCTTGGATAGCCCACCGTCACCCACCGGGATCAGTTACTCTTTGCCTCTGTCGTGAAACTCGGTTGACTCCCCTACTCAGGCGATCTTGAGTCGCTCGCGACGGAAGTGGGTATTCTTCTTGTTTTCGAACCGCACTGTTTTCATCATCTATAGCTGGTTTTAGCCCTGGGCTGTACGTCTCGTCCAGCCTTTGCTCAATTCCCATTTTACAGCTGTTTTCAAAAAAGTAGACGGGTTTTGATGGATCACTGCTCCTCATTTTGTGCTTACCACTGTTGACTGATTGCTGCCCCACATCGACGTCATCAGGCCTTCTCCGCTGCCTCCAGCTCGTAAAATCCTCTCTAGCCTGCATATAATGCCGAGGAGACCAAGGGTAGGCCTCCGCTATCCCATTGCCGTCGAAAGAGATTTTAATTGAGATGAGTTGAGGCGGTTTCGGAGCATCGGGGTTGATCAACCAGTAAACAATTATAAGCACGAATTGAGGAGCACCACCTCATCAAAACCCGTCTACTTTTTTGAAAACAGCTGTATTTGGCAACAGACCCCAGTCTACACCATTGCCAACACCACAGCTGGACTCATCGTCAACGCATATCTAATTCTTTGCTTCTACAGCGTGTAAGTTGAACCAACTTCGCTACTTTCCAGTCACGAACGGATGGTGGCAGATCCAAAAACATCATTGTAGCATTGCTGCTGGGTCTACTCAATCTGTTTGCGGTGAGCGACACCTGAATCCCGCCGTTACAATACTGACTGCTCTTACCGTTAATCTGTAATGTGTTTCCCCCCCTCATGTACGGCGGCGGTGGACATGCGAGAACCTTGAACGATGTAAGAAACCCCCACGATTTTCGGAGTCCTTCAGCTACAACACTTTTACAGGTTCAAAAGGTCGTCCCTCTAGCAATATTTTGGACTGTAGCTACCGCCGTATGCGGTGAGTTATATTTGCCTCCCCACCACGACCAGAACTGACCATCACCTAGATGTCGCGATTGCGACTTCGCTTGTATGGACACTTCGAGGAATGAAGACCACATTCAAAGACACTGATCGGTGAGCGCACTTAGCTCTGGATTGCACCAGAATTTACTTGTTTCAATCTCAAGACTCCTTCGTCGCGTTATGATGATTTCCGTTTGGAACGGTTTAACTACTAGTCTTGCCGCCACTGAAGGCATGCTCGGTACCATCATCCTCCCCTACAGCACGAGTGCGTCCAAGCTCTACCACTTCATAACTTCGTAATCTAACCTGCCGAAATCTTCCTGTATATGCTCGCCCCGCTTTACTTAATGACCTTGCTCTCGAACTTCATCCTACGTGGATCCGGTAAATCTGGGAGCAGGACATGGTCTTCGAGCAGAAACAACACCGCCGCGGCAAACACCAGCATTGTCATCAACGGAATCCGCGCGTTGCAGATCACTCAAGAATATTAGATGCTGACGAGTCTGGCAACTGGAGAGGTCCACCGGACTGTCCTCACCTCCGCCGACCCTACGGTGTCCGAAATCGAGATGGCTGCAAGGAAGGTGGAGGAAGACGATGGGAGCGTGCTCCAGAAGCAAGATCCTAGTGCGGGTGGTTTCCGGTCTTTGTGTCCCCGGTGTTTAGGAATACTGCCGCCATAAGTATTGTACCACCCACTTGTACCAAGCTACCGTTTTCGAAAGTTCGGATGTTCCCCTGTTGAAAGCAAGTCGACCATCGATCATCGGGAAGTCTCTTTCTCGCATGTACTTGCTCCTCTCCTTCACCGCTTTCCGCCGACCTCCGCCACTGCTTCCATTCGATTTCAACAGTTGACATTAATATTGTTCCCCTGTGATGAGTCGAGTTGATTTTTCGGCCTCCTTTCTTGTGCGCATCATCCTTTTCAAATATACGTTCGATCAGTGGGATGGCATATGGAGTCAATCATGGCGACCTTGTAACTGCTGCCTTGCAAAAATGTCAAGGGCCTGTTCTGGTACCGCGACTCACTGAACATTGATCCGACGCCTAAACAAAATCGGTGTAAATTCCCAAGCAGCCCTCCTTGAGAAAGCTCTATGGATTAATGGCAAGGGCCTGTTCTGGTACCGCACTCACTGAACATTGATCCGACGCCTAAACAAAATCGGTGTAAATTCCCAAGCAGGCCCTCCTTGAGAAAGCTCGATGGATTAACGGACCTGCTCTCCATTTCGCATGTGGAAGTAAGCTATCAGGCTTCAGGTACATACGCACAGTCGACTGACTCCACGCTTAATGGATTGACCTCCGGGATGGTTCATGTCATCGCGGCGCTTAACATCGCAATTAATATTGTGCGGGCACGTTGCGACCGTGCGACCGTGCGCAATGAGCCATCGAAGGTTGTAGGAAGACAATACGAAGACTGTCTGCAAGCCGACATGCTACTGGGCGGGACCCGAGTGGAAGGACATGCCGTACTGTAGTCGAACCTGAAGGGTCATGTTCGCGCTTTAGCGACGACAGTCAAGTCGTGCAGGGCAAAAATAAAGATACACTGATAAACCTATATGAATTTTAGCAACTGTTCGCCGATAAATGATATCTGTAGGACGCACGATGAGCAGCCGAATAATCGTCACCGTTGAATTGAAGCACACGAGTTCCGCCGGACACCGGAATCGAAGACCTGCTTACACTCATAGCAGACCTCGGTGATTGCTAGGAACCAAGACAGCCGATGTAGGAGTTGAAACCATTACCGATGTCAGTCTAAAATATGACGGCTCAGGATAAGTTTTGAGGGTCTGACCCGGTTTTGAGCGCCTGACCCATAATTACACAGTGTGACGATACGCCCGACGCAATCGTTTCTCGTCTACAGACAGTTGGAATTAGAGGAACAAAATTTAATTGAGGAGAGGACTCACCCTGACCACAAGCGTCGTCCCTACATCGGAAGGAAATTCAAAGAATCGTCCGCTTTCGGCCAACATGACCCTGCGGCGGAATGCCGTCAGCCATTAAGCCACATCTTCTACCTGTCGTCGTCAATTAAGTTCGTGTTAAAGGTGATCAGGAGCAGGTACGCGGGTACCTTATCTGGAGAGCCGCATACCCATATGAACACCTCACCTCACAGAGGAAGAGAGACTGATGTCAAATGATGCGAACGAATCAAGTCGCGGGCAGACCGAAAACAAACACGCCAGCTGATCCACTACGCGGAGACGGCGCGCAAAAGGAGTAGTTCGTATTCCATTCAGTAGATATTAGTCGATACAATATCCCAAGTGCTAGAAAAACAATAAACATCGAGAGCAAGACGCAAAGCATGAACAAGATGGAATTGGTGTACAAGAACGTTATCGTTCAGCCGGCGACGAGGGTTTGAGAACCGGTATCGACGGAGTCCGGGGCGGGTGTCGGGAGAGGCGCCCAACGCGCTACAAGCGATTGTAGGCGGGTGAGGCATTCGTCACTGATCAGCGGTTTCTTGGAGAACATTTCGCAGATTCGCTCCAACGTGGAGTAGACGTTTGGAAGTTGGGAGATCCAGATGGTACTGCAACAGGGCAGTGGGTCGTTACGATTGAACAGAATCAGGAATTCAGCGTCTGCGGATTGGATGATGTTGATCATCTGTTCCGTTTTAATTCTGTTAATCTATGTGGCGTATTAGTGGCAGCGAGTATATGCTCCCCGGGGTACTGACGTCTCTGCGGAGCCGGGAGACTTCGTCGTTGGGCTCGGGCTCTGCCGCAAGGGCGTCCGCAAAGCCGGAAAGCAATGCGCAATGCTTTACGACCAGGACGCCGATGTGCGATAGCTCCGCTTCGTCTTTCGTGGCATTTTTGAGTATAATTGCGACCTCCTGCGGGACTATCCGGCTGTAGAGGACTTTGGATAGCGTGATGACAGCGCCGAATATGGTACCGCTGGTGCTCTGGTATATTTCAGGAGTGCTCCGAGCGGCCTGCGTGCGAAGATATACAATTGCAATGTACAACGAATAGCCTTGAACGATTTGTGGAGCCGTCGAGTCGTGAGCATCGAACGAGAAGTTGCCTGGGGTTGTGGGGTCACGAATGTCCGCAGCGAGAGTTCTCAGCCACTGCAGCTGCCGCCGGATGTGGTGTGTAAGGCTATGCGCATTGATAAGCATGCCGCTCCCGCATTTCAGCCACGACTCACTTGGGAGTTGCCTCCGTGGCCGCCCATTGAAAGGCCTTGGAGGATATGCCCTTCATTATCTCTTTGAAGGAGAAACACACGGCCGAGAGCGTATGGTGTGCGTTCATGTGCCATGTAATGTCTCCCGAAGAGACAACGACCATATGCACGCTATGAGCTGCGGGAAAAAGTGAGGAAAAGGGGGGAGGAGGGAGAACTAACATACCTAGCACCTGCGCCAGAATCTTGAAAAGAAGCTCATTGGGAAGCTCTAGACGATGTACAAGTTGCGACATGGACGCATGAGACGGCAGCGTAATGCGTGACGGTCACACGGATCGGTCCAAATGCGGTAATCTCGCGCCTCCTTTCACGGTTTCACCCGTCCACTTCCACTTGTTTCCCGATTCTCAAGGCCAAGGACTCCGGAGGCTTCTTCGGAACTCTGACTCTCCCTGCGGAGGCTCGGTCAAACCTCGGTCAACTCCAGTTGGGACTCGGCGATTCGCCAGCCGGTGGTGCGGTTCGTGCGGACTCCAATTGAACTTAAAATCAGTGAGGGTCGGTGGGTCGGCCGAACGTGCGAGAACCGGTGCAAGGTTTGCGGAATGCGATCTTGGATGTATCTTTACTGCCGCGATGTCCCTATCATGCACCATGGTACCCACCTATCTTGATTTTGATCGGACCAAAATTGTGTCTCGCCTCGGCAGGGCACTGCTTCAGAAACCGTTAAAAGGAGGCCTCTGGCGATTGTTTTTTTCAGAACCCACAATGTCCAGCTCTCTCAAGACATCGCCTCCTACCCCTAGAGAGTATACCTTCATTCCCGCAGGCCCCTCCGACATGCGGTCTCCCTGCCCAGCGCTCAACGCCCTCGCAAATCACGGATACCTGTGGGTCCACTATAGTTTTTCCACATCACCGCATTATTCTAATTTTTACTGCGCACAGACCCCGCCGTGGAACCCAAATCACATTTACCCACCTACTGCACGCCATAAAATCCGTGTACAACCTCAGCCTCCCTCTGGCCTTGCTCCTCACCCTCGTCGGCTTCCTCACCTGTGCCAAATTCTCCCTGAGGCTACCTACCGTATCTCCCATCTCGCCATCCCAGAAATTAAGCCGCGGGTCCCGTTGGCGCATCTCGCTCTCCTGGACGCTCAACCTCGCAGATCTCTCCGCACGCGGATTGACCAAAATCGCGCACAACGGCTCCCTCGTTCACGCCTCGGGCGCCCCCTCCCACGCGCCCGACCCCGCCCTCCTTCAGAACTTCCTCACCGTCGCCGCCGACTCGTCTGCGCACCACGAAACCGGGCTGACGCTCCCCGCGCTCACCGCCATCCACGCCGCCCGCGCGCAGCACCTCAGCGGCCTCCACAAGCAGGTCGCGCAGGGCGAGTGTGCGCTCGGGTGGTTGGTGATGCGCAATCCGAAGACGGGCGTAATCGACATTGAGACGCTGACGGAGTGGTTTGGATTGGAACGGCTGCCGGAGGGGTGGTGGGACTTGAGGCCGGCGCGGCCGGTGGGCTTGCTGGAGACGCGGAAGATCGCTGGGGAGGTTGGGCGCCTCACGGCGGAACGTCTCCGAAGTAGTTGATTGGGTTGCTTGATATTTATTCTCTTCGTACTTATCTTAGAAGGTTGACTTGAGGTTGACTCAAATTTTACGCATAGTTGAAATGAAATAATAACACATCGCTGCTTTATTCGAGCGTTTTTATTAATAACGCAGATCTAGAGTAAACTGTAAAAACTTCAACCAAGCGCCAAGATTCCACAACAAAACGAAAGACTAGTTCGCTCGAGTGCTTCGAAAACTTCCGTGCTGATAATGAAAATAAATTATCATCAAGGTAGTCCTGACCGAACTGCAAGTTCAGGGTTTAAGAAACGAGGGCCAACGGCCGAAGCCCAAGCATAGCATTGGAGCATTGAAGCAACGAATAACTTGGAGACGCGATATTATTACACAGATATGCTACACCGAGTATGAAAGCCCGAGCTAAGTGAGAGATGTTTAACATTATAGCGAGTGAAGCACGCGTCCGAGCTAATTAGTATCCACCGCCCTGGCCCTTTCCGCCCTGACCCTTGTCCCCGCCGCCGTTACCGTATCCTCCGCCATTGTGGTTTCCATTCCCGTCCCCCTTTCCGCCACCGTATCCGCCATCACCCTTCCCGCCTTGGCCCTTTCCGCCGCCCTGACCCTTGTCCCCGCCACCGTTACCGTATCCTCCGCCATTGTGGTTTCCGTTCCCGTCCCCCTTTCCGCCACCGTACCCGCCATCACCCTTCCCGCCTTGGCCCTTTCCGCCGCCGTTACCGTATCCTCCGCCATTGTGATTTCCATTGCCGTCTCCCTTCCCTCCACCGTACCCGCCATCACCCTTGCCGCCCTTTCCCTTGTCCCCGCCGCCGTTACCATATCCTCCGCCATTGTGGTTTCCATTGCCGTCTCCTTTCCCTCCACCGTACCCGCCATCACCCTTCCCGCCCTTTCCCTTGTCCCCGCCCTGGCCATACCCGCCATCACCCTTCCCGTCATCGTAACCGTCGTCGCCACGACGGTAACGCTCTTTCACGCAGCAAAGACGAATCGGGTCAAGACTGAAGCCAAGCTCGCACTTGTGCGAGTCCTTGCACCGGCCGCGCACGCAGTCGTTGTTGTCCAGGATGAACGGGAAGCAGGGTGAATTCTGTGGGATGAAATATGAATATAGGCTTTGAAGTGGAGAGGAAAGACATATGTACATGTTTGCCGTGCCCATCGTCCTTTCCACCTCGGACCTCGATCTCGGAGTTACCGAGCGCGGTCGGGGAGAGGGAGAAGAAGAGGCACAGAAGTGCGGCGGTGGTGGATGTAAGACGCATATTGGGGTAGGAGCTTATGTGTGAGTGAGTGAGGAGGAGGAGGGATGTTGAAAATAAGGAAGAACGCTCTACGTTTTATACCGCAGCAATATTACAATCCGAATGCTGCACAAATTGCGTTTCGATTTCAACCCATTTCAAAAGGCGCTGCAACTGGAATTATCGGGCGTATTTGCGACGAAAATGGTCAGAAGAAATGGTAAAGTACCGGGACCGGAGCAGTGGAAATTCGCAGTGCTGGCTTCAGCTATTGAAACGGTATGTGGAAGGATAGATGTGAGTTGAGCGCCCATCGAACCGAAGTCAGCTGAGTGGTAAATTGCATTAAGAGATTAGTCTTCGTTCGACCGCTGTCAACAACCTTGTGTAACCCTTGTTAGATATTCACTTCGAAGCAGAGAAGATGCTCAACCGACGATGTTGAATTTTCACAAAGCGAGGCACAACTGGGATTCTTTGGGTCCTCGAGCCGCACAAATACAAGTATTATTGATGTCAGTCGAAGTTAAACTCGGTTCCAATTCACGCACTGGGGCGGGAGATCAATTGACAGGCGTTGCGAAGAGGACTGCAACGACTTACCTACGCGTCGAGGTATAATTAAGAGACGCCGTGATTGATTGGGAATCAGAACATTTGCAGTTCATTCGCCAAGACAAACGTCACCGAGGTATTTTTCGTATTTGTTGCAAATTTGTTGAAACCATTTGCCAGCGGCGTCGGCGGAATCAGAAAGGCCGCAAAGTTAAATCGGTAGGTCGGAAACAATTGCGCGCATACAGAGAAGTAAAGCTGAATAACGCCCGCTCGATGCTGGCTTGTTTGTGATATATGAGTACCAACGAGATTCGAGTGCCCAGTCCGTCTTGGATTATAGAGTGACATTCGGGTAGATCGGACGACAGAGTCGACAGTGACGAGGAAGGCCACGAATGCGCCGCTCGGCGCAGAGCTATGATGACGCCGGGGTAACTGTGCCAGTTCAAGAAATCTGAGTGAATGAGCAACCGAGCGAATAAAAACCACACCTTCAAATGATGGTCCCAATCCAGAACCCGTTCTGCAACCACACTGCGAGGCCTGCCGATATTATGATGGCAAGTATTATAGCCACCCGCTGCCATGTAGGCGGAGGCGGTCGGTCGAATCGAGGGTCATGCGGGTAGATGATTCGTGGCGGCCGAGTGAACCTTTCTTCCTCGTCGTGGTCGAAGGAGGCGGGGTTGGGCGCCGTCGGACCCCGCGCGTCGTTCTCGTCCGACGAAGGTAGCTGCGTGTAACGCGCGCGCATCATGGCTGCGGGACGAGGACCGTATTTGTGTCGGTTTGGCAAGAGTCACAGTCACCGTGACACTCTTCCTCTGAACCACCACAAGGGGACGTCGGGATTCGAAAATCGGAAGGGGGGTTGAAAAGTTTTTTTCAGCCTTCGCTGGACTCCCCCCCCCCCCCCTTACCATATCGGGAAGGTGTCTCCCACCCTGGCGCCGGGCCGCTCCCTCCGGACTTTCCGCCACCTACTGGACATCCCTCGGACAACTACCGCCACTTGATTTTGATGCCTCAGGTATGTAATATCCTTCCTGACCCTATCTAAAGTGCTATAAAGGCTTTGATTAGACCTCAATTAGACCTGCGGAATTTTTTCCAACCTGCTTTGGCACCGCCGACCAAGCACTTTCAATTGAAATTATCATTTCAACACCTTCTCAGGCGAGTGGGAAGCAAAATTTGAGGTTTATTACTCGTTGGGACCTTCATATGCCTCTATTAACGGTTTTACACCCTCCCATGGCCCTCCCAAAACTTATACTACAAAGTTTTTTTCGGCCTTCTCCAGACCCCCCCCCCCCCTCCCCCTCCCCCCATCCGAAATTTTAGTCCCGACGTCCCCTTGAACCACCACCACGGAAATTGCAACTAGGCTCCAGCTACTGCGAATCTTGGCCGAAGGCTAATTGATCAATGTGTCTGACTTGTATTCGACTCCAAGTAACACCTCAACTTTGCGTCGATTCCAATTCGCGTTAGATACATCATCAATGGATTCACAACTCGAACTTTCGTTTTTTGGACTTTGGGCCGTCGAAGTCGACTAGAGGTAAGTGGTCTGGAAGCAAGGTTTAAATTTCGGTTCAGTTCGCCACCGCGCATACGCATCTTTGATATTGAGTTGGTGACTTGCAAAAGTCCGGTCAACGCCGTCTGACAACCAGTGGCCGGGCGCAGGCACGGCACAGGCATAGACCTTTCTAGACATACGAGCGCCCACCGACTCTCCTTCGCCAATTACTCTTCGGCAACGACCAGCAATGGTTTTCCTCCCCTCTCTAGTCCTCTCCTTGGTCGTATCTGGGCAGTTCTCATCCGGTCTGGCACAGGTCTCATGTCTGCCAACAGACAAACAGCTAGCCGAACTGAATGTAACCACTCCACAATCCTCTATCGACGGGTTCGTTACTTGCACGTACGCAGAAGCAGACGAGGGTGCTGCAAAATTATGCTATTACTTTCCCGTCAGTTCAACTCCTTGACGTCCCACTTCCCATGTTGATGAAGCGCTTTAGAACGGAACGTCCTTCAATGGCTCCAGTGTCTCCTGCCCTGGTTCGATTAGGTACGCACAAGGAATATTCTCTACCTCCCTCCCCGTAATGGAAACATCATGTTATTAGAAACTTCGGGTTTTTGTGTCTTTCCTTCGATGGATCCCCGTCCAACCGACCCGACGGTGATGCCCTAGTGTCAACTCAAAACGGCACCGACCCTGGCGTCTTTACCCAAGACTGTTATTACAGAAACAACGACCAGGTCCCTTGCTCGTACTCTCAGTCTGTTGAGTGAATTCCTTGTACTTGCCGAAACCAAGTATTAACCCACCGTATCGCTGGAAGGACGGATCTCGTCGACCAGGAGTCTCTTCAAACGGCCCCATAACGATCAACTCTGCGCGCCTCAACTCGTTTGTTCCACTTCCTTCCTTATTTTTTTCGGACCAGAAACTCAACGAGTTGTAGGACTGGATTTAACCGCCCGTTAAACTGCACAAACCAGACGATGATCGGTGCTTCAGTCACCCTCGAACACAATCTGGCATGCACGCATACAAATACCACGGCCATACCCAGTCTGTGTCTGTATGACCCGGTAATAACCTTCAGGGACCTATTGCGTCGCGTGTTGATTTGAACGAACTGTTAGCATGGTGCGACACTCAATGTGACTTCCCCCCTCTGTCCGAGTTCAGCAGTAAATTCAACAAGAAATTCTACGTCGTAAGTGGACTCCCAGCCGTAAAATTTAGCATCATATCGAGCAGCTCCAACAACGCAAGTAACGGTGCGAGCGCGAATAATACCGTAAACCCATGCCTGCAACCGAACAAGTCCGGAGCGAGTCTCGCCAGTTCGTCGATTTTACGTGTAACGGACGGCATAGTGTCGTGCATCCAATGCACATATCTATCTATCGTACGTCTTGCATATTCTAAATAACACTCTCGAGCTCACTCATCGCACGTCTTCCCCCAGAATGGTGTCTTGAAAGTCGGTCCAAGTACGTGCCAACCCTCCATCACACCAACGGCCCCGATAGGTGCCTTCCCCTCGGGTAGACATCTCCTCGCCGCTGCCGCTGCATCGACAGGAACTTCAGCCTCCAGCAAAAATAAACTCCACCCGGCACTAACTGCCATCCTCGCTATGAGCATAGTCATAGTCCTTTTCGTCGGGCTTCTCGTGCTGTTCCTTTTCGCCTAATAGCCTGAGACGAGGCGGGTTACGCGCAGTCATCCTAAGATTTTCACCGTGCAGGAGCAGGGCGGACGAGGTGGGACGGTATCATTTGTGTAGTGGCTACTGGGTTGGACATGGATTTTGCGCGGATATTTCTATATATGTACTCTCAAAGGATTCTAACACTGCACATACGACCGTTTCCTGCTGGCGTCGCTCTGGAGGAAACCGCTCAACTTATTCGCTAGACGTCATTCGATCCGTTAGTATGAATGTGGAAGCACTAGGATGGAGTTGAACCACTTTTGTCGGTGCTTGATATAGGTAAAGCTGCAAGGAATCAATTGCAAGAACGGTAGAAAAAAAATCAACCGTGAGATTATATTTCAAACTCATTCCGGATTGATCCGGCACCATTTTACGTTGGATAATATTTGCAACATCGAATGGACCGAGGTCGGAATAAGTAAGTGACGGGGATGAAAATGGCCAAAGATGACGGTCACGTCCCGGGTATGGATTCTATGTCTCTTTGCGCTCATCAACGTGCTCACAAAGAGACGTGCATGTTCCCCCACTAAGCTCCCCATGCAGTCAGGGCAATACCACGAATAATTCTTTGTATGTCCATGTGAGCGGGGCGGCGGAGGCTGGCTCAATCCCAGCTAATGTTTTAGACGACGTTCCGAGGGGGATAAATTGATGACATATATAAGAGGAGAGAGGACATCAAGCTTAGCGCTAGAGAGTTAGCTCCCACCGCCCGCCTTGCACCCAGGCCCTGCCCTCTTGTTGCAGCAGCGTCAGCGCCTCCTCCACACTGAACTCTGTTAAATTTCGCCACATATCGTCCCCATTCTTCAAGAACGACGTGATCTCCGACAACTTGGGGCCCGCCCTCGATCGTACAGGCCCCTTGCTGCTCTGCGCGCGGGCTGCCGATTGCGCGATGAACTTGGTGATGGCCTGCTCCACCGCCGTAGCGAGGAAGGCTGGCGTCAGGGAGACAAACGCCTCCTCGTCTTCCTCGGGGTCCGTCAACTCACCCTCATCCTCGTCGTCCTCGGCAATGCTAGCCGATGAAAACATCGTGCTGTTACCTCCGACAGTAGAACTCGAACTGTTGAACCTCCAGAGCGCACTCGTATCTGCGTCTAGGCCTGCATTCGCGCGCGGGCAGGGTCGGACGGGGCCCTCCCAGGTTATGACGTCGCCTCCCTTCACGAGCTCCAGGATGGCCCAGCCGAAGAGCCGTTTCATGCGCGGATGCAACTTCTGCTTGTCGTCACTCATGGCCTTGGTGACAACAGGCTTCTTAGCCACCCCTCCCTCCTTCGCTTTTTTCTGAGCCTCGCGCGCTCGGCGGTTTGCCTCTGCCTTGACGACACGTTTCGCCATGAGGGAAAGCTCGGGAACGCGGCGCAGATAGGAAAGCGTGAATCCGCGTGTCGGGTCTACCGGCGTCAGCGGTCGCGCAAAATTCAACGGGGCAATCCGACGCGGGGTGTGGTCGTGCGGACGTGGTGTTTCGTCCGCAGAGGGAAATGCATTTCGTGATGATGTGGGGGTCGTGGGTTCAGGTGCGACGGGCGGGATGTCGTCCGCATTGTCCATGTAGTGTTTAAGATATATCCGGAACGCGTTGCCGGTGAGGTCTTTGGTGTGAAGTCTTGAGGGATGGCGGAGTTTGTGGGGAGATTTCGTGGGAGATTTGGACGGACTGCTGCTTAGAGCGATAGTGGAAGTTGGAGTAGAGGGAACGGAGATTGGCAACGGTTCGGGCGGCATTTGGGAGGTCGGTTTCGGGGGGATCACGAATGGCTCGTCGATAAAATAATAACCCTCGTGTAAAGCGCGGACCGCGATCCAGTGCCTTGGTTCGTCATTCGATGAAGGACATTTTACTACAAAATTTTGAAATTACGGATGTCAGCGTGAAGTAAGCGTGGAAAGTCAAGTCTAACTCAGCGAGTCAACAAGAATTCTCCGGGTCTCATGCCAGGGAACGATACGCCCAATTACCACAACGGACGATCCAACATAAGCCAGAGGTTCCAAAAGCGGTTGTGGTTCTGGATTCGCCTTCTTTGCCTTGTCTTTCGCTGTGTTCTCCGCTGGTGGCCGATGGTGGCATTCTATGACAGCGGTTCCGTCGTCCACTGAGAAAAAGATGAAAAGGGTCAAATGTAGAGAATCATGAATGGCTTACGATAGTAAACGACCCGTTTCTCGTAGGGCTGCACCCCGGCCACCCATCCGACCAATTTAACAGTCCGGCAAGGGACGCGACCCAGCCAGAAGAATTCAGCGTCTAGAGGAAAGGAATCAGGTGAGAGTTCAACGTTGTTCAAAATTTAAATCTCCTTGCCTCGAATGTCACCGTTTTTCGGCATCTCAAAAACGTCCTTTGCAAAACAGGGGGCTACGGCTTCTGGTGTGAAAGTCCATTGCCAAAGATCTTTGTCCGGGACCTGACGACCAGTATTGGGAGAGTTTACAGACTCCAGTCGCTGATGCGAGATAGACGCCATACTCCGGCGAAAGCGCTCACAAGCGGAGGGGGTTTGGAAGAAGGAGCGGTTGGTCACAAGCACATGATGCGTGACTTCCACGTGTCGTGCCAAGGTTGCACATACAACTCGGCAAAAATGGAAAATTTGATCGCAGAGGAATCACTGCGTTTCCCGGAAAGTATTTGTATGAATTCCTTCGTATGCAGGCCGTGCATAGTCAAGGGAGGTTATTTAGCATACTCTAATGATCCGTTACAAATGTTTTCCGAATAGAAAATAACATCTCGTGAATATGCAGATTGCCATCCCCACGGAATGCAAATGGACAAAGCTTACGTGCACCAGAATCCATACGCCGAGGATGTCTAAAGGTATATGTTGGCATTTATGTGAATGCCAGAATGCATTCAAGGATATGTGGCAGATGTTCAACGGCGTTTCATGAGTACACATTTAAACATTGTTAAAGAATGCCTACTCAGATTCTCTTACATGCCCTTCATTCGGTCGCTCGCATTTCACAGTACCTTATTTGTTTCAAAATTCGCATCCAATTCTCAGTAAATGCACTGACGAGCGTCATAAAATACACAACAATCACTCCCGTCCTTAATCCCGCCGCGCATCCCGCTGACGCCCTCCTCTGACGTGGCGCATTACATCGATACTCACGGGTCCTAAATCCAAGTCCGGCACATACCGACCCGCAAACTTGAAAGCAATATTCAAGCAATATTGGAGAAAGGGGTGATATAGGACTGTAACCTGCGAGGAAAGTTTCAGAGTAATTTCAAAGGCGACGCAATACTGACCAGGTTTGTAGTGGGTATTGCACGGCAGAAGTTAATGTCGAGGGCTAAGTAATATGTCACCTGTGTTAGTTTTAGTGTTAGGTTGCACGCAACCTCAATGAATTGAAATTGCAGACCTTGAAAGTTGAGGGTGAAAATATCTCAACGGCAGGGAAAGATCAGTGGTGGAAGACCATATTTATAGCGTCGGCGTCAAGTATGCCTGGAGGGCAAACGCTGCATACACCAAAGTCAGCACACATGCAAATCACGAATTGCATTCTCACCGTTTTTCCAAATACTCTTTTGCATTCTAATAAAACACTTATAGTGTCAACTCAATCTGCCTTCGCGCGACACATGGAGTCAAGACCTCACTCAAGCTCAACATAGGTCCGAGGCAATGGGCTCCAAAGCAGTAAATACACTCCTCTAGTATAGAGCCTTCCTCGATTTTCTTTGTGCTCGAGTTGAACTTCAACGAAGGGAGTAAATTGTGTTCCTGCTTTGCTATTGGTGCCGTGTTACACGTCTCCCACTATGGCCTGTGGCTTTCCTTGGTAGTATGACACATATTTCGATGAAAAATGCGTGCCGCGCAACCTTCCTCACAAAATGAACGACTCTGCAACGCGATCACGTGCAATGACAGCGGAACTCGGAGTCACAACCCGAACAGCATTTTCAAGGTCTGCCGAAAGATTCTCTGAGAATGCACTCTGTATGCCACAATGTAAATTCAAAGAATAATCCAAAGGATTTCAATCAAATGCCGAGGTAGGATTTGGTGGGAAATGAACAAATAAACAGGAATCTTTCTTGGCGAACTCATCGTACGATTGGGAATGTTTGCGGCACACCTCAAGAATACTGATTTCATCATTTGTTGAAAATACTGTTCGGTCTGCGGAGCTGTTTGAACGAAAGCCTGCAAATACCTCCGACATTCGTTGAGAATCATTTGCGAATGTCAGATTCCATATTTTCCAGAAAACGCAGTGAATTGGAACCAGAGTTCTTTTAAAAAAGTAAAGATTGTGTATTTCTGAGATGACTTAGGATATCAGGGTCAACGCCGACGCGATGCCGGATGGTCCGCACCTGCATTCGTTTATCTCTAAGAAATTCCGTTGGAGTTGCCGGTTCGATTCCGGCTCGAGTCGCTAATCAACTACGGCCTTTTTTATGCTGTGAGCAAGATAGCTAATCAATACAGCAAGAGTCAGCTGACAAATGTCTAGATTGTCGACTCGGAGGCAGATTTCTCTGAATAGCACCGAGAACCGAACTGAGCACGATATGGACCGTGGTGCTTTTTTTTGTTGTCCACCTATCTGACGACGAATGAGAGCATAGAACCGGCTCGTTGCAGATGGTCCACATCTGCGCGTCTTAAGATGGAGCTTATAGAGAGTAGGGACACTCGGTTCGATTCCGGGACGAGCCGCTTGCCTTTGGAATTTGTGCCCTTTTTTTCCTGACAGTATTTACGCACACCATGCACTGAAAAAGTCGGTTTGATTTTGAGGTTATTGATTTGAACCAATTTTCGACTATTATGAGTGATTCTCCACACTTGCTGCAGAGTTCTGAGAAACACCGTATGGTGTATTTGCGCTCTGACCTACTGTATCTTACTACGTGTTGAGGTCAACACAGACTCGATGGCGGATGGGCCGCACCCGCTTTCGTTCCTGCGGTCTCCTCCCATTTACGGGCAGGAAATGCCGGTTCGATTCCGGCTCGAGTCGTTGACAATGGGTATAGCTCTTTTTCCATGCTGCGAGCAGGATACTCAACCAAAGGAGTTGTATCGTCGATTTCCCGCCAAATACCTCTTCAATTTTTGTCCCACCGAAAAACTTGAACACGGTCGAGGATGATTTCGAGTCAGTTTATGACTTTCTTTGACTATCTATCGAAGGACAAATGAGAGCATAGAACCGGTTAGTAGCGGATGGTCCGCATCTGCGCTCGTTAATGTGGTTCGGGCGAAAGTATTCTAAGGCAGGGACACTCGGTCCGGATCCGAGACGAGCCGTTGCGCGGAAGTGATGTTCTCCTTTTATGATTCACAGGGAAGCTGGGTTGATTCCAATTTCCGACCTCGATGGTTGTACTATCAGCAGCAATTGCTCGAATCTTGCAACGGAGTTTGCGGTTTTGTATACTCGTTTTGGGCCGACCTATCGCAGTACGCATCAAGGTCACCACCGAATCGAAGGTGGATGGTCCACACCTGCTTTCGTTGGTCCTGTGGTCTCTTTCTATTAACGAGCAGGAGATGCCGGTTCAATTCCGGCTCGAGTTATGTGCAGCCCTGCTTTGATTTCAAGTGCATTTTTTTTGTACCGGTGCGCAGGATAATAAACCATGGACTGGAAACGTTAGGGTGAATAACCGGATCGTTTTATTCACCCGCAAATTGCCCGCAAATCTCTCTGGATGGGCACCGTCCCAATTTGGATCGTGGTGCGTTTCTTTTCGACTACCTATCGAACGACGAATGTGTTAATACAATGCTCGTGGCGGATGGTGCGCACCTGCTTTCGTTGGTCGCCTAGATATGTACTCAATTTACAAGCAGGCAGAGTCCCGGTTCGATTCCGGGACCAGCCATTGCACTTGCCGCAAATAAATCATCTTTTTTTCTTCGGCGCACGCTAATCGACTCGGATGTCGACGTCCGTGATCAGCATATGGAGGAGATATTCAAGGCAAGGAAGACTCTGTGGTGAATCGCTACTCGACGACGTGAGGCACACAGCGATCAGTAGGCAGGAGATGGCACAGGCTGGTTCGAATCCAGCTGGAGTCCTAATAGAAGACGATGTCGGAGTGTTTTTTTTAGCTGACATGGGAAGTTAGAGTAGATAGTACTGACGGAGAAACATTGTTTTCCGCGTTTGAAGTTTGAACCTTGAAGGCAACTTGAAGGACGCCAAAAACCCAAGCTCTCAAAGGAAAGCCCGTGATCCGAGGCGTCAAAGTCGAGCAACCCGCCCAAGCTTCAACAGACTCTATAGTGAAACCCGCCAAGTATGTGAATGCGTTCATACGGGCAGGATGGCGCACTGAGCTGGTTCGATTCCGGCTGGCGTCTTGGAAGACATTGGGAACATTTTTCTCACTGTCGACTCGACCAAGGAATTGGAAACGTTAGCATACGAATGAGGGGATCATTTAAATTTATTCACCAGCCAAATCTCTTCGCATAGGCGCCGAAAAACTAGTACTGTACATATTTGTAGGGGAGCAACAGGCCGAGGACCGTGACACTTCTGTTGCCTCTTTTTCAGGCAACAGAGGCCCCCGTGAGCGTGACAGTTGCTTAAAGAGGCAACAAACGATATTTTTTGGTGAGCATCTACCTGAGTATTACAGCAGTTTAAACTTGTTTTTGGCTTTTGTATCACTAAATTGCTGGTACCCCACTCATTTCCACTACTTTCTAATCCTTGAAATTTTCCCGGATTTATTTCCGACATGTCACGATAATTTCAAGGCAACGAACCTCGTCGTGACCGTGACCCGCCAGAAAAGAGGCAACGCGACGGAGGGGTCCATGACCGTGACCGTTGCTCCCCTACAGGTATGTACAGTATTCGAGTCAGTTAATGCCCCTCTTCTTTGACCACCTATGGAACACCAGATGAGTTAAATACAACCGGCTCGTAGCGGATGGTCCGCACCTGCTTTCGTTAGTCCGTCCTGGGATCCGATTTATGAGCAGGCAGAGTCCCGGTTCGATTCCGGGACGAGCCATTGCATGCCCAACATAGCTTTTTTTTTTGGTGCACGCTAATCGACTCGGAAAAATGCAAACGTACCTGATCGCCCGCCATATGGACGAGATCATCAAGGCAAGGAAAGACTCCGTGGGAGTGTGGGTGCTCGATGTGAATCGTAAAGCGATTCGTGTGCAGGAGATGGCGCAGGCTGGTTCGAATCCGGCTGGAGTCTTAGAAGAGAACATCAAAGTGTTTTTCGCTGCTGATATCGGAAGCTAGAGTAGAAGATATTTCTCGCCCTTGAACAATGTTTTTCAGATTCCCAGAACCTGACACTTGAAGGCAAATTGCAAGCTCTCAAGGGGTCGATTCAGAGGAAGGCCGACTCGAGTTCGGAGACCGAGTGGTGCGTCAAACCCGAGCGAGCCGTTCAAGCTTCAACACTCTCTATAGTGGATCCCATTAAGCACGTCAATGCGTTCATGTGGCAGGGATGGCGCACGCTGGTTCGATTCCAGCTGGAGTCTTTGAGGGGAGAAAGTGAATTATTTTTCTCACCGTTGACTTGCGAAATTGTTGGATTCCTCGAGGCCCGGAGGCGGAGAGAGTTTTTGTTTGAGAGTTCCAAATTATCAGATCGTCGACTCACTCGCAAATTACTCTGAACATAGACCCCGGAAAAAGAGTATTCGAGTCAATTGATGCCTTCCTTCGACCATCTATTGAAGGACGAATGAGTTGATACAACCGGCTCGTGGCGGATGGTCCGCACCTGCTTTTGTTGGTCGCCTAGAGACTCCATTTACGCCGGCATCCCGGTTCGATTCCGGGACGAGCCATTGCACTTGCCGCAGCAATGATTTTTTTTTCCGGCGCACCCTAAATCAACTTGACGTACCTGATCGCCCTCTATAAGGACGAGATGTTCAAGACAAGGAAAGACTTCGTGGGCGTGCGGGTGCTCGACGTAATAATCGCACAGCAACTTCCGTGGGCAGGAGATAGCACAGGCTGGTTCGATTCCCGCTGGAGTCTTGGAGCGAAAGTCAACAATTTTTTTAGTTGTTCACATCGGAAGTTACAGTGGAGGATACCGATATTTCTTGCCCTTGAACAATGTTTTCAAATTTTCAGCACTTGAAGTTTGAAGGCAATTGAAGGACGCCAGAAACCCAAGCTCTCAAAGGAAAGTCAGCGATATCGATCCGAGGCGTCAAAATCGAGCGAGTCCCCCCAAGCTTCACAGACTCTGTAGTAGTGATAAGTGAATAGTGCTGGTGCGCGCGTTGGGTTGCAGCACAACTTGCTTGGTTCGATTCCCGCTGGAGTCTTGGGACTTGCTTGGGACAAAAGCGGAAGACATTTTTCTCGCCGTTGGCTTGCAAAATTGTTGAATTCCTCGTCCTCTTGCTCCTGACCACCACCATCGATTTGGGATCCTTCCACTGGGAAACCTATATCACCGCAGACATACCTCAGGAGCCCTTCGCTGGCAACCTTTACCCACCTAGGGACTTGCCAACACAAACTGGGGTCATTTTTGTCGTCGTCGCTAAGCCCCTATAACTGGATTCGATTTCCGACTTGAAGGGCTGCGTTCACAATACTGTGACCGCGGATTATGACCACCGAATATCGGGCGAAGGGTAAACAGCTGTCCGCGGACCCCAAAATCTTGTCGCGTGAACACCGAGGACGATTTTCCCTCGAGAACGGTTACACCGACAGCATGACTGCGGTGGCCGACAGGTTCACAACCTGAATGTGCACAACTTGTTGGTACCAGGGATGAATACTGTACGGTCCGCCCCACTTATGGTGTCGCTGCCCTCGGGCCATTTCAGACGACTAGGAGCATGTCTCACTGAGCATTGCTCCTCAACCCGCAACCAATCACTCCTCTTGCCTCCAAAGCCTCGAAGAATTTTATTCCCTTTGTACTATGCTCGACTCGTGAGAAGAATACCCTTATGCATCTCTACCCATATCGTTTCGACTAGTACTTAGCTGTAGCATGCATGTAGAGGCGCATCATGCATGTGTGTAGGTACAGCACCCGCATTGTTCCTCAATGGGACCGCCCGCGGTTAATACATCCTCCTCCTCCTCCTCCTCTTTGAGGCTCGAAGGCGGAGAGAGTTTGTTTGGGAGTTTCAGGCGAGGTGTTGATAATGGAATTATTGAGGGTTTAGTCATGCGAGCGGCGAGGTCCGATGAATCGTCCGAGGTCGTGCGTAGCGGCAGTCCAGGAGGGAGGCAGTCTTGATAACATTGTGTTGGAATTACCGCTAAATTCACAGCTGGTTTGATTCCGACCTGGTTCGAAGTATCAGCAGTGATTATTGCTCGAATCTTCCAACATACTTCGCGGAAACACAGTATTGCGTGTCGTTTTTGCGCTGACCTATCACAGTAAACATCAAGGTCACCACAGACTCGATGGTGGATGGTCCACACCTACTTTCGTTGGCCCCGTGGTCTCCTTCTATTCACGAGCAGGAGATGCCGGTTCAATTCCGGCTCGAGTCATGCGGTCCCGACAATCTCTCACTCGACTTTTTTTGTACCGGTGAGCAGGATAATACACCAAGGAATTGGGAAACGTTAGCGTGAATGGCCGGATCGTTTATTCACCGGCAAGTCTCTTGGCATAGGCGCCCAAAACTTGAACACGGAGTTGATGCCTTTCTTTTCGACCACCTATCGAACGACGAACGAGTTAGTAGAACCGGCTCGTAACGGATGGTCCGCACCTGCTTTCGTTGGTCGGCTAGGGATTCCATTTATGCAGGCATCCCGGTTCGATTCCGGGATGAGCCATTGCCACACTTGCCGCAACAGATCATCTTTTTTTGGCGCACACTAATCGACTCGGATGTCGACGTACCTGATTAGCATATGAACGAGATTATCAAGGTAAGGAAGACTCTATGGCGAATCCCTACTCGACGACGTGAGGCACACAGCGACTCGTGTGCAGGAGATGGCACAGGCTGGTTCGAATCCAGCTGGAGTCTTTATTAGGGCGAAATTGAAGTGTTTTTTTAGCTGACGTCGGAAGTTAGAGTAAGTAGTACTGTCGGCGTCGCCTGTTTTCAAATTTCCAGAGCTCGAAGTTTGAAGCTTGAAGGACGCCAGAAACCCAAGCTCCCAAGCGATCCAGGCATCGGAGGCGTCAAACCCGAGCGAGCCGTCCAAGCTTCACAGACTTCATAACGAACCCCGCCGAGTACGTATTCAGAATACATAGTATTCGTCCGCGCGTTGGGTTGCAGCACAACTTGCCTGGTTCGATTCTGGCTGGAGTCTTAGAGGAGAGAAGAACAAGGAATTATTTTTCTCCCCATTGGCTTGCGAAATTGTTGGATTCCTCGAGGCTCGGAGACGGAGAGAGTTTTTTTTTTTTCGAAGTTTCAAATCATCAGATCATCGACTTACCCGCAAATTCCGCTGAGCATAGGCACTAGTATTCGACTCAGTTGATAACTTCCGCTTTTAAATTCAAACCACCTATCGAACGACGAATGAGTCAGTAGAACCGGCTTGTAGCGGATGGTCCGCACCTGTGTTCGTTGATCGCCTAGAGACACCAATTTACGCAGGCATCCCCGGTTCGATTCCGGGACGAGCCATTACACTTGCCGCAACGGATAATTTTTTTTTGGCGCACGAAATCGACTCGGATGTCGACGTACCTGATCGCCATATAGAGGAGACGTTCAAGACAAGGAAAGACTTTGTGGCCGTGGGTGCTCGACGCGAGTTGCGATTGCAATTCCCGTCGGCAGAAGACGGCACAGGCTGGTTCGAATCCGGCTGGAGTCTTGGGCGCGAACACTGGAGATTTTTTTAGCTGACATCGGAAGTTACAGTGGAGGATACCGATATTTCTCGCCCTTGAACAACATTTTCAAATTTTCAGCACTTGACACTTGAAGTTTGAAGCTTGAAGGCACTTGAAGGACGCCAGAAACCCAAGCGCTCAAGGCGCCGATTCAGTCGACTCGGAGACCAAGTGGTGCGTTAAATCTCGAGCAAGCCGTCCAAGCTTCAACAGACTCTGTAGTGATAAGTGAATAGTGTTGGTGCGCGCATTGGGGGGTTGCATGCAGCACAACTTGCAAGCTGGTTCGATTCCGGCTGGAGTCTTTAGGATAAAATTAAAACTAGCACTTTTTTTATACATCGGAAGCTAGAGTAGCTACGTAGGTAGCACTGTCGGCGTCGTCTGTTTTCAAATTTCCAGCACTTGAAGCTTGAAGGACGCCAGAAACCCGAGCTCTCAAAGAAAAGCCGGCCAAGTCGAGCAACCCGTCCAAGTTTCACAGACTCTATAGTAAATCCCACTGAGCACGTCAATGCGTTTATGTGGCAGGGATGGCGCACGCTGGTCCGATTCCAGCTGGAGTCTTTGAGGGGAGACAGTGAATTACATGTATTTTGCTCACCGTTGACTTGCAAAATTGTTGGCTCGGAGGCGAAGAGAGTGTTTTTTGGGGGTTTCACATCATTAGAGCGTCGACTCACCCGCAAATTCCTCTGAACATAGGCGCCGAAAAACTAGTATTCGAGTCAGTTGATGGCTTCCGCTTTGAAATTCAAACCCACCTATTGAACGAATATGAGTGAATAGAACCGGCTCGTAGCAGATGGTCCGCACCTGCTTTCGTTGTTTGTCGAGGAAATGGAATTCCATTTACGCAGGCATCCCCGGTTCGATTCCGGGATGAGCCATTACACCTGTTGCAAATAGATCATCTTTTTTTTTGGCGCACGCTAAATCGACTCGGAATGCAAACGCAAGTACCTGATGGCCACTTTTTTCTTTTCTCTTATGCAAGAACAGACTTTGTGGGCGTGCGGGTGCTCGACGTAATAATCGCACAGCAACCGTGGGTAGGAGATATATAGTCTCTCGGAGACAGACGCTTCAACGAAAAGCCGGAACTCGCTTGTTGAAGTCTGTTGATTACCGCGGGGGTCCGATCGCAGTAGCCGCTTATTATGTAATTGCGGACTTTGAATTCACACGTGCCCCATCACTCAGCGCGAATTTGCCTCTTCCGCGCGTTCTACCAGCCCGTTGACCACCAGAGGACGCGACCCACATTGCCATGGCACACTAGACGTAATATCAGGTATAAATTCGTCAAGAAATTGGTTTGGACGGCGTCGAGTTCACTCGGCATTGGCCAAAGTTCGAACCGGGGGTCTGCCAATCTAAGACATCTCCAGTTGCAATGGAGTTCTGTTATGGCTTGTCGATTTTCCTCCCTGCTGAGTCTTTAGGGCACCGAGACGTTCAAACCCTACCTTGGCCTTTCTTGAATGTCCGAATCTAAGCGCTTGAGCGTGCGAGTTCCAAGGCGGTCAATTCGAAGTACTTCGCAAAGAAGCCTTGACTGTCTGGACCTTTATGTTCACTTCCTTTCAACTCACACCATGTTGTATGTTTATAACCAAATTTATTCTGGAATTGTATAGAGAGACAGCAAGTATTAGAACGGCGCGCCACGGTGTGTGCGGGTAGCGATGAACCATCGACCGCGCGCATTATGACGGCGGAGTCCGAGTGACGCACACTGCGCACTTGGGAGGTATGACGATTGCGGCAGGTTGGGCCATCGCGAAATCGACAGGGAAGGAAGAAAGTGATTGGAATGGGTACAAGGGCGTCAGGCGGCGATAGTAAGAGAGATGGGGATTACGCTGGCGAGATAATGTCCGGGGTACAGAGAGAGGAGGGGAGGGGAGGACAGAGTGGAGGAGTGGAGGAGGTGAGGGGGCGCTTCGGGAATGTGCAGTAGCGGCGGCGCGAAGCCGACTCGGAGGTGGAGGCCCACGCACAGCTGTAAACTGCTAGTTGACGGCGACAGCAACACTATCCCCGTGCGCCAATTCCGCACAGACGGACGGCCATTTGTGTGCGAGAGCGGGGTGAGGGCGGGGAGAAGGAGGGAATCAAAAGCAGAAAAAGAGTCAGACGGTAAGTACGCATCTTTATTCCCTCAAACCGATGCTGACAATGTTCCCTGCGCCAAGTGCACCGCATCGCGACGTCCGAATGTACGGGTGTGTGAGAGATATGAGAATGGGGTGGGTGTGCGGTACACGTACCTTGTTGCCCACGCGTACTCATTCCCGCGTCCTCCCCCTCGATTTCCGCGTGTCCTGAGAACTAATTGCGGTGAAAGCGAAGGGTTAAAATTGTATAGTGTCGAGGGTCCCATTGCAGCGAGTACTGTATGCTGTGTGCTTGTCAAGTGTTTTCCGCAGCACAAGGGGGCCACGAGGCAAGTCCGACCGAGAGAATAGAGGCAGCGAGAGTCCCTGTCAACCAAGTACCCATTGGCGTCCGCTGAGACTTGTGATATGGTGGAGTAGCAGCGCCCACTTGAGTGGAGGCACAAGTTCGCCGTTTCTTTCGGGTTTGCTGGCCTGGGAAGGTCAGGGGCGTTTGGGCAGAGCATCCGGGAGGAAAAACAGAGTAAAGGCTGGGCGGAGGGTGAAGAGAAACACGTCGTTGGTGCTGCGGAAAAGAAGCGGGTGGAGGCACGTGCTAATTGAAACTCCGCAATTACATAATAACGTTCTACTGCGATCGGACCCCCGCGGTAAACACAAGACTAGGAGATATATAGCACAGGCTGGTTCGATTCCCGCTGGAGTCTTGGAGCGAAAGTTGACAATTCTTTTAGTTGTTGACATCGGAAGTTACAATGGAGGATACCGATATTTCTCGCCCTTGAAGAACATTTTCAAATTTTCAGCACTTTAAGTTTGAAGGCAATTGAAGGACGAAGCTAGAGTAAGTAGTACTGTCGGCGTCGTCTGTTTTCAAATTTCCAGAGCTCGAAGTTTGAAGACAATTGAAGGACGCCAGAAACCCAATTGCAAGCTCTCAAGGAAAGCCGGTGATCCAAGTGGTTCGTCAAAGTCGAGCAACCCGTCCAAGCTTCACAGACTCTGTAGCGGATCCCATTAAGCCGTGGCAGGGATGGCGCACGCTGCTTTGATTCCGGCTGGAATCCTAATTGATGAGGAGAATTTTTTTCTCTCGCCGTTAGCTTGCGAAATTGTTGAATTCCTCGGAGGCGGAAAGCGTTTTTGGGGAGTTTCAGGCATGTGTCGGCGCCGAGGGTGATGTGATTTAGGGTTTCTAGTCATGGTGGGCGTGTGGGTGGGTGCTCGACGTAATAATCGCACAGCGATTCCCGTGGACATGAGATGCATCAGCCTTTTCACAGATTTCTTGTTACTGGAATGCTCTTGAATGTGCTTTTCCGCCTGAACCCAATATTTTCGGCAAAAAATGTTGCTTCAATTTGCGTCAACACAACGGTGCACTCCACAGAAAAAAACTTTTTTTTACTTGTGCGGGATTCGAACCTGGCTTGATTGCTTGTAGCTTGCGCACTTGTTGGCCCAATTCAAGCAAGATCAAGCACATTCAAGCGAGTTCAAGAAATCTGCAGGAAGTCTGATGACTGCCGCAGGCTGGTTCGAATCCGGCTGGAGTCTTTAGGGTAAAAACTAGCGCTTTTTTTATACATTGGAAGCTAGAGGAGGTAGTACTGTCGGCGTCATCTGTTTTCAAATTTCCAGAGCTCGAAGTTCGAAGCTTGAAGGACACCAGAAACCCAGGCTCTCAAGGTGGCGATTCAGAGGAAGGCAGAGTTGAGGCAGAGGATCCGAGTGGCGCATCAAACCCGAGCAGGCCAGGCCATCCAAACTTCAACAGACTCTATAGTGAATCCTACTAAGCACGTCAATGTGTTTATGTGCAGGGGATGGATGGCGCACTCAGCTGGTTCGATTCCAGCTGGAGTCTTGAGGCAAGAAAGGAAGACATTTTTTTTGCCATTGACTTGCGAGATTGTTGGAAGGCTCGGAGGCGGAGAGAGTTTTGGGAAGTAACAGACTCCATAGCGAGTGGGCAGGATATGGCGCACTGAGCTGCCAGTGGTTCGAATCCTAGTCTCTCGTAGACAGACGCTACAACAGATCTCGCTCGTACCTCGCGTGTTGTAGTCTGTTGATTAGCATGATGAGTTGATTGCTACGTCGCTTATTACAAATCAACAATTTTCTCGGGTGTTGAAATGAAGCGCGCGACGCGTTTTTCGTGTCGGAAGCGCATCCTAGGTGTTCAATACCCTAAACTAAAGGTTTTCTCAAGTTAAACCTAGTGGCCAGGTGTTGAGAATGAGGATGCCGAGATTTGATGGTTCGGCTGGCCGACGGCACCCGCCAAACACCGAGACGTTGGTTCAAGGTGAAACTCGCAGAAATAAAAATTTGTGAAGAGGTAGATACCTTCATATGGGCGTATAATCTACCGATTTATTTAAACCTAAGCTGCTGGATGTGCTATGAGGGTGTATGAAGCAAGGGGGAAAATGATTGGTAAGCACCTGCCAAAAAAATTGGTAATAAGCAGGGTACCGTTCATCCGCTGCGCGGTAAACTACAGACTAGTTCGAATCCAGCTGGATAGGATAGGATAGGATAGGATTGCCGACGCCAGGTCCCGGATCGGAACGGCCGGTGTCCGTACTACATACACAAGGCGTAAACGTATGCTACGGATGTATCTAATCTCCACCGTTGTGAACTAGCCCGCCTCTAATCTACTTCTTTCCTGGCCTGCGCGGTAACTATTTCTGGACTTTTATAATCACCAACAACAGGCAGGACAATCGGTGCCAACCTGGCCGTCGTCAACCAGGAGTCAAAGGCCAGTCCCCTGGCCAATCACAACAATCACCGTTGTCCAGAAAGTCGTAACCAAAAGAGTGAACCGTCTCACAGTTTCGACGTCGATACACGAATATATTAAATTAACTGGACTAGTACATCCCGTCAACTCATAAGGTTGAAGTGCTCTGGTGGGACCCACATCTCCCGCGTCTCATAGATCTGCAGTACATTAAACACATAACGCGCCATTCGAGAGGTTACCACCTGGTCCAGAAGTAGACAGGCAAGGAAATCCTCGGCGGGCTGTGTTCGTACTAACGACTGCAGTGCTGGCCTAAGCGCGAAGACGTCGCGAAGAAAATCTGCCCGCAACGGGGACAGCTCCGGGTGGCCCGTGCATACCAGGGCGGCATGGGTCTCATCTTCCACCTCCATTTGACAGAAGCGGCAGAGTCGCCACGCCCGAGGAATATTATACTTCCTATAACGATCTGTGTGCCTCAGAGCCTCTACGCCCAAGCTGTGATCCGACAAAAGAAAGCGCGTGAACGCCTTTCGATGCGGCACGCTCACGATGCGCAGGTAGTCCCGGAAGCGCAGCACCACTGTGCGCAGGTTGCCGTTGTCGTCCCTCTCGAGCCGTTTCCGCAGCAAGTAAGTTCTCGCCGCCCTATCGAGTTCCCCTTGCATCGTTTCTTCGCACGAGGACTCGACAGCGGATATCACGACGTCAATTGACTCGGCCGATTCCAACGCGGATTCGGGGCAAGCCACAGGGATTGGGAAGGCACCCAACACGGTACGCAAGTCGGCCGCCCACGACACATGACCCTGCGATGAAAGTCGCAAAGATTCCATGTATGCGGCGTGAGCATAGTGGTCGTAGGTTAAATGCGCCCAGTATTTCGCGTGTTTCAGCACAATGATAGCACGTCGATATCGGATAGGAAGTAGCCCAGTTTCAGTGAAGAGGACTGCCCGCATAGACCGTGGATTGAGACCGAGAAGCCGACGCAAAAAGCGCAACTGAGGCTCCTCAAGTTTCTTGACGAGGCGGCTAGTAACGTCGAGCGCAACCTCGCAACCCGAGATGAGATGAGGATCAACCCTTGCCATGTAGAGCTGTATGCCTTCCCGAGGTGGCAGGGTACCTATCATCGAGTCCACAGTGAAGCTAGCGTGAGCAATGCCTTGAGCTTTAGACGCCTTTACGCGAAGATGTTTTTCAAATAGGTTGCGTTTGACTGAGGTGAACCAGATGCCAACAAACTTGTACTCGTGTACGAGGGCGACGACGTTCCCGTTGACGTACATGGACGGAGTCGTTCGGGGGAAGGGCCCGAAGACCATCCACTCCGTCTTCTTGACGCTAATCACCATTGAGTTAGCATTGCACCATGAGATAAAGCTATCGAGGCGCCGCTGGAGTCCCGCGGCAGTGGTAGAAAATAAGGCCACATCGTCCGCGTGTTCGATGTGCGACATCGCAATGCCCGACAAGAGAATGTCGCTGTCGTCGGCGGGGAACCACTTCGCCAAATCTCCGAAGTATATGTTCCACAAGCCCGGGGAGGCGGAATCGCCAGTCAAGACACCAATCATTGACTTGAATGCCCCCGAATACGCGCCGCCATGCTTTACGATGTATAACATGCGTCCATAGATCATGCGGAGCCAGTCAAATAGCGGGCCCGAGACACCACTGCGGTACAGCTTTGCCCACAGCGTCGGCAGATTCGTTGAAGGAAATGTGTTTTTGAGGTCCACAAATGCCACGTAGAGTCTTCAGAGAGGACAAGGAAATATTTTCTCGCCGTTGACTTGCGTGAAATTGTTGGATTGCTCGGAGGCAGAGAGAGTTTGTTTGAAAGTTTCAGAAGAGGCGTTGAGGACGGGCAAAGGGAAAGTGCCGCCAAAGTGCCGCCACTGCCGCCATGGCGGCAATTGGCGGCAGTGCTGGCGGCACTGGGGCGGCAGTCGGTGGCGGCACTTTCGGAAGTCAATCATGCAGGGCTCCTGTTGTCTTGGGCCTTGTGAAAAGTGTGGACTGATGAGTATTGAAAAGGAAATTGTCGGAAAAAGAGTCCATTTGCTTACAACCAGTCTCAAGAACCCAACTACTTAAGCTTGAAGTGCTGAGTTTAGTCTTCAAAACCTGTGGAACACGTATAGTTATAAACAGTGGCAAGGAAATGCCTTTACCTAGTGGGATTCAACTTTACTTGCAGCACTTGAAGTTGGCTTGAAGTACTGAGTGACAGCAAAGTTGGCGGCAAGGTGGCGGCAAAGTTTGCGGTGGCGGCAATGTTGGCGGCAATGTTGCGGTGGCGGCAGAATCGGCGGCAAAGTTGGCGGCAGTGCTGGCGGCAGTGCTGGCGTCGCTGGCGGCAATGTTGGCGGCAGCACTGGCGTCACTGGCGGCAATGTTGTGGTGACGGGCAAGCGCCACCAAACTGATGTCTGTTTGTTCCGTATTTGTTCGCACTTGGTCCTGGCTACAGCCTTCCACAGTGCCTCTACAAGCTCAAACTAAAATTGAGAGGTCTTCTGAGACGTACCCTCAGGATATGTCCCGGGCAGATTTTTTGATTTTGCACCCAAAAGAGTGGTATAAGATGTTCGATTTGGCAGTGATTTGATGGTAAAGATCTGAAATAAATTGGCAGGGGACGAAGGAGGGAGAAAATGAAAAATCGACGCGGGTCATATCCTGTAAATGCTAATTCTGAACAGATCTTACACCAACAGTTTGTTGCAAGGGTGAGTGGTTGGAGCGCTACGATGGACCAAAGAAGCTGGACATTTGATCCCAGCCACTTGCCCGTCACCAAATGTTGGCGGCAGTGCGTGGTGACAGTGTGACATGCTGGCGGCACTTTTCTCGCTTAGCAACGGCGTTAGTCTCCGATGTTGGCGGCAGTTGGGCGGCAGTCTGGGGGCACTCAAAATTCATGAGTCAATCACAGTGGGTCCAAATGTCGAAATTTTTCTCAACTCTCTCACCACACCACCGTCCGTACCTTCCAGTTCAACGTCGGCGCTGGCGGCAGTTGGGCGGCAGCCAGTCGAACTTTGTGTCAATTGTTAAAACACATCCCCGGAAGTCCATCTCGGCGTCTCCTCAACATCTGATCTAATTTTCCTTGGTCAACCGAAGTCTGGCTTGATTCACGCAAGCAAGAACGCGGGGTTTCTCTTATTTTTTCTACTCACCGAGAAGATTTTGGCGTCAGGAAGGGTTGGATTCAAATCCAGAGTCCAGATGATGAGGATACTGCGTAATGCTACATTTCCAATATGCACCACCTCGAAATATTACACACTTCGTTTTTCGCCCAGCGTAGATATACTTGGCAGCGTCGCAGCCGAACTCAACCGTGGGAACTCAAATGAAGGGTAAGGATATTGAATGTTCGTTAACTAACTCATTAGTAACTACTCGTTGATTGAAGTGAATGGTTTGGCGGCAGTTAGCGACGGTGGCGTGACGCGGCGGCAGTGTGACCGAACTGCCGCCAAAAGTGCCGCCAGGGTGGCGGCAACTGGCGGCAGTTGGCGTCACTTTGGCGGCACTGGCGGCACTTTCACCGTGCCCGTTGAGGACGATTTAGGGTTTCTAGTCATCCAACGAGCCACTGAAGCGCAATAATAATTTCTTTTTGGCGCATGCTAAATCGACTGGGATGTCGACGTACCTGATTAGCATATGGAGGAGATGTTCAAAGCAAGGAAAGACTTTGTGGGCGTGGGTGCTCAACGTGTCGTGATGCAATTGGCCGGATCGTCGACTCGCCGGCAGATTTCTCTCAATAGGGGAAGTCAAAGTTAAGAATCCGCGGCCAATTCAGAGGTTGATTCTCATTTGATTCTGGCTCGATTCTGTGAGCAGAATCAGACCAGAATCGAGCCAACTTTGACCACCCCGATTCTGAAGCTGATTCTGAGCTGGTTTGGAATGCCATCAAATCATGTTCCCAATTTGTTTTCGCGGGCAGAAACTAGGGTTAGGGTGATTCTGGGCTGATTCTGGTCGAGTTGCTGCTCCGGAGCAGCAGCACTGATTCTGACTGATTCTCAAAATTGATTGATTCTGGTGCCAGAATCAGAACTCAGAATCAGCCTCAGAATCAAGTCGAGAATCAGCCTTCAGCTGCAACTTTGACTTCCCCTAATAGCACCGAGAACCAAATTGAGCACAATTTGGACCGTGGTGCTGATTTTTTTGGCCACCTCTCGAAGAACTAATGAATCAGTAGAACCGACTCGTAGCGGATCGTCCGCACCTGCGCTCGTTAGCGAAGGGAAGTATACCAGGGCAGGGACACTCGGTTCAAATCCGGGACGAGCCGCTAGTCCTGACGGAAGGATATGACCTTTTTGCCCTGGGAATATTTATATTTGTGCACACGATTTACAAAGAAAGCCGGTTTGGTTTTGAGCTTGGTGGTTCAACTATGAGGAGCGAATGCTCGAGTTTTTACGGCAGAGTTTGGCTCGTAGCGGATGGTCCGCACCTGTTTTCGTTTGCCGCCTGCGAAACCAATTTTACGCAGGCATCCCGGGTCGATTCCGGGACGGGCCACATACAATTATTTTTTTTTCGGCGCACGAGATCGATTCGGATGTTGACCTACCCGATCAACCATATGGAGGAGATGTTCAAGGCAAGGAAAGACTTTGTGAGCGTGGGTGCTCGACGTGAGTCGCACAGCGATTCGTGTGCAGGAGATGGTACAAGCTGGTTTGATTCCGGCTGGAGTCTTGGGGCGAAAACGAGCGTTTTTTTTATGAAGGCAATTGAAGGACGCCAGAAACCCAAGCTTCTAAGCCGCCGATTCAGAGGCAGGCCGGCGATCCGAGGCGTCAAACCCGAGCAAGCCATCCAAGCTTCGCCAGACTCCATAGCGAAACCCGCCCAAGTACGTGAATGCGAATATGTTTACTTATATGGGCAGGATATGGCGCACTGAGCTAGTTCGATTCCAGTTGGAGTCTTGGGACAAAAGCGGAAGACATTTTCTCGCCGCTGACTTGCAAAATTGTTGAATTCCTCAAGGGTCGGAGGCTTGGAGGCGGAGAGTGTGTTTTTTGGGAGTTTCAAATCACCAGATCGTCGACTCACCCGCAAATTCCTTTGAATCAGCACCGAATAACTTGAACACCTTATTCGAGTCAGTTGATGCCTCTCTTCGACCACCTACCGAACGACGGACGAGTCAATACAACAGGCTCATAGCGGATGGTCCGCACCTGCTTTCGTTCGCTCGCCCCCGGAATCAATTTACGCAGGCATCCCCGGTTCGATTCCGGGATGGGCCGTTTGTTGAAAAACAGGTGATCTTTTTTTTCGGCGCACGAAATCGAGTCGGAAATCGCCATATGGACGAGATGTTCAAGGCAAGGAAGACTCTGGGGCGAATCGCTACTCGACGACGTGAGGCGCACAGCGATCAGCGGGCAGGAGATAGCACAGGCTGGTTCGAATCCGGCTGCAGTCCTTAGAAAATTGGAGTGTTTTTTAGCTGACATCGGAAGCTAGAGTAGGGAGTACTGTCGGCGTCGTCTGTTTTCAAATTTCCAGCACTTGCCGCTTGAAGTTTGAAGGCACTTGAAGGACGCCAGAAACCCAAGCACTTAAAGGAAGGCCGGCGTCCAAGTCGAGCGAGCCGTCCAAATTTCGCAGATTCCATAGTAAAACCCGCCAAGTAAGTGAACACATAGTATTCGTGCGCGCATCGGGTTGCAGCACAACTTGCAAGCAGGCTGGTTCGATTCTGGCTAGAGTCTTACGTAAAGAGAGAGGAGTTGTTTTTCTCCCCGTTGATTGCGTGACATTGTTGAATTCCTCGAGGCTGGGAGGCGGAGAGAGTTTTGGGGGGAGTAACAGACTCCATAGTGAATCCCACTAAACACGTCAATGCATTTATGGGCATTTATGGGCAGGGGATGGCGCACTGAGCTGGTTCGATTCCAGCTGGAGTCTTGGAAGTAAGGTAAAAATATTTTTTTCTCGCCGTTGACTTGCGAAATTGTTGGATTGCTCGAGGCTCGGAGGCGGAGAGAGTTTTTTTTGGGAGTTTCAAATCACCAGATCGTCGATTCACCCGCGAATTCCTCTGAACATAGACCCCGAAAAAAGAGTATTCGAATCAGTTGATGGCTTCCGCTTTTAAATTCAAAACCACCTATCGAACGAATATAAGTGAATAGAACCGGCTCGTAGCGGATGGTCCGCACCTGCTTTCATTTGCCGTCTGCGAATCCAATTTTCTGCAGGCATCCCCGGTTCGATTCCGGGACCAGCCATTGCACTTGCCGCAAATGAATTATCTTTTTTTGGCGCACGCTAATCGACTCGGAAAGCAAATGTACCTGACCACACCATATGGACGAGATATTCAAGGCAAGGAATACTTTGTGGGCGTGGGTGCTCGACGGGAGTTGCGATTGCAATTCCCGTCGGCAGGAGACGGCACAGGCTGGTTCGAATCCGGCTGGAGTCTTGGGCGTGAACACTGGAGATTTTTTTAGCTGACATCGGAAGTTACAGTGGAGGATACCGATATTTCTCGCCCTTGAACAACGTTTTCAAATTTTCAGCACTTGACGCTTGAAGTTTGAAGCTTGAAGGCACTTGAAGGACGCCAGAAACCCAAGCTCTCAAGGCGCCGATTCAGTCGACTCGGAGACCGAGTGGTGTGTCAAAGTCGCGCAAGCCGTCCAAGCTTCAATAGACTCTGTAGTGATAATTGAATAGTGTTGGTGCGCGCGTTGGGGGGTTGCATGCAGCACAACTTGCAAGCTGGTTCGATTCCCGCTGGAGTCTTTAGCGTAAAGATTAGCCCTTTTTTTATACATCGGAAGCTAGAGTAAGTAGTACTGTCGGTGTCCTCTGTTTTCAAATTTTTAGCACCTGAGGTTTGAAGGTAATTGAAGGACGCCAGAAACCCAATTGCAAGCTCTCAAAGGAAAGCCGGCAATCCGAGGCGTCAAACCCGAGCGAGCCCTCTACGTTTCGACAGACTCTATAGTGAACCCCGCCAAGTACGTGAATACATAGTATTCGTGCGCGTCGGGTTAGCACAACTTGCAAGCTGGTTCGATTCCAGCTGGAGTCTTGGAAGCAAGGGAAAAAAATGTTTTCTCCCCGTTGACTTGCAAAATTGTCGGATTCCTTGAGGCTCGGAGACGGAGAGAGTTTTGGGGGGTAACAAACTCTATAGTGAATCCCGCCAAGTACGTGACTGTGTTCATGTAGCAGGGATGGCGCACTGAGCTGGTTCGATTCCAGCTGGAGTCTTGAGCGAAACGGGACACCATTTTTCTCCCGTTGACTTGCGACATTGTGGAATTCCTCGAGGCTCGGAGAGAGTTTTTTTTGGAGAGTTCCGGACGAGGTGTTGATGGAATTATTGAGGATTTGTACTCATGGAGGTCCGACTCATCCGAGGTCGTGTATGACGCCAGTTCAGGAGGCAGTGTCGTAGACACCGGGCAGAATTACCCCTAGGGAGGCAAGTTGGAGGCAAGAGTAGAAAGTTGCAACCCGGCGGCATCCACAGCCCATCGAAGTCAAAATCAAAGGCGCTGTACGTAACCATCTTCCTGCGCAATTAATTTCCTTATCCGGACACCCTCTCTACAATCCAAAAACTTGAGAATCTAACCAAGGCTGATAAAACGCAGCACGCAGCGGTCATAGAGTGGGCGGTTCGTTTCCATTCATCCTAATGGACCCGGGGTCTATGTACGCTACTCGTACGTACTGTCGATGCGAGTGAGTGAGTGAGTAAAAGAGATAAGTATGTGATGCTAGACGCAATGATTTTGTGTTTGTGTAGGTAGGTAGGTAGTGGGAGGGAGGAGGGAGATTAGGCGTGAGGTCGAGGGTAAAGCGTTAAGGGAGGGTGGGAGAACGTCGTCGTGAGGAAGGAGGGAGGAGGGAGGAGGGGAGGGGAGGAGAGCAGGAGGAAGGCCTAGTACACTGGGCTACCGCTGGCGCCGCCCGGCGGCCCGTAGCCCCCGCGGCCGCCTCTTTGTCCGCCTCCGCCCTGTTGCCCACCATAGCCTCCGCCGCCACCATAGCCCCCACCCCCGCCCTGCTGTCCGCCGTAGCCCCCGCCCCCACCCTGCTGTCCGCCCCACCCACCTGGCGCGCCCCCACCCCCGTATCCCCCGCCCCGGCCCTGCCCGCCCCCGTATCCACCGCCCGCATACCCACCGCCGTTCCGCGGCGGCCCAAAGCCACCGCCGCCCTGCTGCTCGCCGGGTGCCCGCCACCCGGGCGCGGGCGCGCCAAAGCCGGGGGGCTGCGTCCCGGCGAGGCGCGACATCTGCGGCTTGTTGATCGCGTACTCGAGGTTGAGCGTGCCAAAGGGCGTCATGGTGCCGCCGACGGCCTCCAGCGCCTGCGTCGCGCGCTCGACGGTCTGGAACTCGACGAAGCCCGAGCCGGTGAGTTCGCCGGTGACGCTGGAGCGTACTGGGTGGGCGTGTCAGTGCGTGCGTTTTTCCAGAACAAAAGAGAAGGATACTCACGGAAATGCGCCTTCACGATGCTCCCCTCAAACTCTGCGAGCGCCGTCCTCAGCGTCTCCTCGTTCCCGCGGAAGTCGTAGAAATACAGCTTGTTGATCGGGGGGTTCGCCGCCGTCGGGCGCTCAGGCGCAAAGTCCACCCGAATATTGCGGTCGAGCATATACAGCGGCTCCTCCGCGAAGCTCTCGTACGCCGCCTTGGCGTCCTCGACACGCATGAACTCCACGTGCGCAAAGCCGCGGAACTCGCCCCCGGGGCGCACGGCGAGGCGCACGCTCTTGAGCGGGCCGAAGGGCTCGAACTTTTCGCGGATGTCCGACTCCTCTGAGCCAAAGGGCATGTTGCCGACGAAGAGGACGCGCCCGGGGGGGTTGCGGCCCGCGGAGGGCGGGCCGAGGGCGGCGCCGGTGCTGGGGCGTGCGCCGGTGAGGTTGCTGGGGCGCACGGCGTAGTCGATGCGCACGGGGCGGTTGAAGATGTACAGCCCCGCCTCCACGCATGCGTCTGCCCCCCCCTGCTCTTGGAACGTCGCGTACCCGAACCCGCGGCTCGACCCGTCGGGGTTTACAACTGGGAGCCAAAGTCAGAAAAGAAAAGAAATCTAAAGAATGGGAAAAAACTGACTTATCCGCACAGACTCGAGTTCACCGAATGCTTGGAGGGAGGTGCGCAGGTCCTCTTCAGATGCCTCGAATGCAAGGTTTCCCAGGAAGAGCTGCCGACTCGGTGGGTTTTCTGAGACCAGCGCTGTCTGCGCTGCGGGCTGATCATAAAGTAGTCGTCGGGTCGTGGAGAGTGCGCGCAGGGAGAGGAGGGTTGTGGGGGTGGCGACGCGGGCGACGAGGGTGGGGGCCGCGCGGTGGACGGCGGCGACGAGCGCTATCCGCGTTTGCCTCCGGAGTGCGTTGACGAGCATTTTGTGGGAGATGGAAAAAAGTCTCAAAGTTTGGTCGTGTTTGGTTTCGTCGACGTCGGCTTTCCGGGCCTGGAATCTGATCTTGACTCAATTTGAATTCAATCTCAACTTGACCCAAAAAATTGCGCCAAGTCTCTAAAACTCCAGACGTTGGTGAGGCGCCCAAAACGTGTTCCTCGATTTCACCTCAAAAAAAAAACCCCAATTCTTTTGCATGTATTGACCGCGCTGGAATTGAACCAGCGTCACCCAAACTGCCGTCGTACGGTCGTCTGCTGTGCGCCAACTCAGGGCAAGTCGTGGGCCGGGGAACCATCCCACCGAGTCCTCTCAACACCCTTCTCGGGCTGTCCTCGATGTCACAAGCAGAATTATTTAGTCTGGCAGACCAAAAACCATGTGGCCGATAATGATGTATGACCCGACCCAGAATCGAACTGGCTTTGTCCTGCTTCAGTAATATTTCTGTCCTACACCACTGATAACAGGTGCGGACCATCCGCCATCAAGTCGTTCCATATCCTAACTAAGGTGGAGATATTGGAGCTCAAAGTGGTGTGGTGCCTTGTTAGTCAAAGTTGAAAAAAGGATTCTTACCGCTATGTATATGACCCAACCCGGAATCGAACCGGTTCGTTCTGCTTCAAGTGGTATTAGTGCCCATGATGGAGAGCAGGTGCGGACCATCCGCTATCGAGTCGTTCCATATTCTAACTGATGTGCAGATATTCGAGTTTTTGCGGTCAAGGTTGAAAAAAAAAGTCCCAATATCGCCCCACTATGACCCAACCCGGAATCGAACCGGCTTCGTCCTGCTTCAGCACTATCTTAATGTGTTACGGAGAGCAGGTGCGGACCATCCGCCATTGAGTTGTTCTACATACTAACCAGGGTGCAGATACCCGAGCTTTTGTGGTCAAAGTTGAGGGTGAAAAAGGCTTTTGGCACTCGCATATGACCCAACCCGGAATCGAACCGGTTTCATCCTGCTTCCAATGATTTCCATACGGACCCCTGACTGAAAGCAGCTGCGGACCATCGAGTTGTTCTATACTCTAACTGAAGTGCAGATATGCAAGCTCAAAATGGTATGGTGATTTTCTAGTCAAAGTCAAAACAAAAGGATGAAATTAAACGACATATGACCCAACCCGGAATCGAACCGGTTTCATTCTGCTTTCAATTTCGACAAGAAAATCCCACAGACAGCAGGTGCGGACTATCCGCCATCGAGTCGTTCTATATACTAACTAGGGGGCAGATATCTGAGTTTTTGCGATCATGGTTGAGGGCAAAAAAGTTAGACAGACACCGTCATATGACCCAACCCGGAATCGAACCGGTTTCATTCTGCTTTCACTGATTTCGCGATGGACTTCACGGAGAGCAGGTGCGGACCATCCGCCATCGAGTCGTTCCATGCTAACTAGGGTGCGATACCCAAGCTCAAAATAGTGTGGTGATTTTCTAGTCAAAGTCAAAACAAAAGGAAGAAATTTAACAACGTATGACCCGACCCGGAATCGAACCGGGTTGAACCTGCTTTCAACATAGTGGCTAGATGCCGTATGACGAAGAGCAGGTGCGGACCATCCGCTATTGAGTCGTTCTACATACTAACCAGGTGCAGATATGCAAGCTCAAAATTGTGTGGTGATTTTCTAGTTAAAGTTGCGGAGAAAAGCATTCAAGTACTACGTATGACCCAACCCGGAATCGAACCGGCTTCGTCCTGCTTCAGTAGTTTCTCCGAAAAATCCACAGAGAGCAGGTGCAGACCATCCGCCATCAAGTCGTTCCATATTCTAACTAAGGTGGAAATATCTGAGCTTTTACGGTCAAAGTTAACGGTGAAAAACATTCAAGTGCTACGTATGACCCAACCCGGAATCGAACCGGCTTCGTCCTGCTTCAGTAACTTACTTGAAAGCTCCATTAATAGCAGGTGCGGACCATCTGCTGTCAAGTCGTTCCACATACTAATTGAGGTGCAGATACCTGAGCTCAGTTTGCAGTCCAAGTCGGGAAAAACTCACATTGCCACCACGAATGACCCGACCCGGAATCGAACCGGTTTCATCCTGCTTCAATTGCCTTCACCAAACTTCACAGAGGAGGTGCGGACCATCCGCCATCGAGTTGTTCCACATCTTAACCGAGGTGTAGATACACAAGTTTTTGTGGTCCAAGTTTTAAAATAATGATCTCAACACCAACATATGACCCAACCCGGAATCGAACCGGTTTTGTCCTGCTTCCAAGTGTGGAAACCACTGACAGAGAACAGGTGCAGACCATCCGATATCGAGTCATTCTACATTCTAACTGAGGTGTGTTTTTGCAGTCCAAGTTGAAGGTGAAAAAGTTATGCCAATGCTGCTATATGACCCAACCTGGAATCGAACCGGCTTTGTTCTGCTTCAGGAACTTTTCCCAAGCACACACGGAGGGCAGGTACGGACCATCCGCTATCGAGTCGTTCTATATACTAACTGAGGTGCAGATACCTGAGCTTTTGCGGTCGAAGTTAGGGGAAAAACCTTGCTCTACACTTCATGGATGACTCGACCCGGAATCGAACCGGTTTCATCCTGCTTCAGGAATTTGCTTGAAAGCTCCATTGATAGCAGGTGCGGACCATCCGCTATCAAGTCGTTCCATATACCAATTAAGGTACAGATATCTGAGTTTTTGCGGTCAAAGTTGAAAAAGAAAAGTACTACCAACATCACCATATGACCTGATCCGGAATCGAACCGGCTTCATCCTGCTTTCAAGTTCAAGGCTATGTTGCTGCACAGAGGACAGGTGCGGACCATCCGCCATCGAGTCGTTATATACACTAATTAGGGTGCAGATACCTGAGTTTTTGCGGCCAAAGTTGAGGGCGAAAAAGCTTTTTGGAACTCCCCATGACCCAGCCCGGAATTGAACCGGTTTCATTCTGCCTTCACTGATTCCACGATGGACCCCTACGGAGAGCAGGTGCGGACCATCCGCCATTGACTCATTTTACACTTCAACTGAGGTGCAGATACCTGAGTTTTTGCAGTTCAAGTTGAAAAAAAATCTCGTCACCTGCTGTATGACTCGACGCGGAATCAGACCAAATACCACTTGCAAGGATTCATACTTGAAGACACACGGGGAGCAGGTGCCGACCAACCACAATCAAGTTGTTCCATGTTCTGACTGAGGTACAGATACCTGAGTTTTTGCGGTCCAAGTTTCAAAATAATGATCTCAACATCAACATATGACCCGACCCGGAATCGAATCGGCTTCATCCTGCTTTCAAGGGTTCCTGTTCGACGCGTATACAGACAGCAGGTGCGGACCATACGCCATCGAGTCGTTCTACATACTAACTTAGGTGTAGATACCTGAGTCTTTGCGGTCAAGTTGCGGGGAAAAATATTCATGATCAGACACCCCTATGACCCAACCCGGAATTGAACCGGTTTCATCCTGCTTCAGTAATTTGTCCTGAACACCCACAGAAAGCAGGTGCGGACCATCCGCCATTGAGTCATTCTGATGATGTGAGGTGGAGTGTGAAAGGTCCTCGGGATAATATTTGGAGGATGGAGAAATATTTGTACTTGAGGTCTACGTCTGAATAGCTTGAGTGTAAGATGTGTGGTATTGTAGCTGCTGAGAGGTGAATGAAATCTAGGAATAATTGAGTGGGTAAAGCAGTGGAGGTAAAATGAGTGGGATGCGAGATATGTAGCAATATACATAAATTTGTGCGGTGTTGCACCGACAAACTTGGTTTGAGTGGAAACCTGCACACAACCCGAAGGCGATGAGCAAGGCACATCACACTTCCACGCCGGTGTACAAGGTAAGTAGAAATACACCAAAATGCGGAGAATCCCGCACGTATTTACAGTGCCTGGAATCGAATGGTGCACCAACATCATGTCAAGGCAGGTGGGTGAATGTTGGAATTTCAACTGCTGTGCACGCACTGCCCACTTTAACAGCTCAGTTAACAGCATTTTTTAACAGCTCATCTTTGTGTATTCCTTCTATCATTCTCTACAGCAGTTTAACAGCCCTTCTCCAGTATATATTCATGTAAATGTTCGAATAAATTCCCCGCACCTCTGCAACGGGTTCACTGCTTCCTTGGAGTCTGTCTCTCGACATCCAACAGTGAACGCCACCCTCGCCACGTCAAGCCACCGGCACTGCAAATGCAACAGGAGATACCTACGTAATTAACATTGCACCTTTTCCTCCTCAAATGTCATCCACGAATTTCGTTGCTTGCGTCGCCAAAATTGTGAGCAACGAAACTCTCTGGCGGACCGGGGGTGTCGACATGCACGGTAAACCTGCGACAAATGTATCCCAGGTGCTGGGCATGACATACCCGATGTGCGTTGCTCAATGCGGGTCTGCTCCCGAGCCTTTCAAATTCGCCACGTTCTCTAACCAAGCCACATCCTTTCTGCTCCCTTTCCTGGCCCTCACGGCCCAGTTTCCCTTCGGCGGGTCCAGCCACACGGACAACATCTCCACAATCATGCTTACCATCGGCTCACCCACCCTCGCTGTGTTCTCCCTCGTAATTACCGTCCTCAATTCACGCTGGATCAAGCGGCGCTTTGCGCAGATGCCGTACTACCCAAACACCCAGCAGGCCGTAACTATCCTCAATAACCTGCAAGAGTCCCTTCTCCGTGTGAAAAGCACCACGTCGGACGGCCGGCTCCATCTTCTGGCCCCGCTGATAGTCCTGCCAGAAAATGACAAGTGGTGGGAACATGGCGCAGCAGCGCTAGCCTTCACGCACACTTGGTCAATGGCGAACATCGCGTCGGTCGGGTGGGCGATCATCGCATACATCTTCACAATCGCGTGCATGGACCCCTCGTCTATGAATATCATCGGCCCCGCCGTCGCATGCGCGTGGATCTGGCTCCTCCCGCTCGTAGTTGGATGGCTGCAGAACTCACCCAATTGCGACGAGTCGCAGCTTCGAAAGCATCTCACTGCGCTGAATGAAATGTTCTATGTCTCCGTCCCTCCACCAGGGTATGGTCCGCCTGTCCTGGCAGATTCCCTCACGGAGGAATGTGCAATTACGGTGTGGCCCTCACTAGATAGTGAGCATGCCTCCAGTCTTTGCACATTTAGCTGACTGGGCCCCGTGCTAGACTCTCATGGAAGCGACGAAGCACGCAGCCCGCCATTTTTTAACTACGCCCGCGTGTTCCCGTGGGCACGTGCGGTGGAGCAGATTGCGCAGGCATTTGAAGCGGCATCCATGCGTGCTAGCAACCGCATGGCGGTCCATGGCGCTTGGACCGCTTCATCGGTCAAGAGGTCTATCGAGCCAGCCAACCGATCCGGGAGTGCTAATGAGGTCGCCGGATACATCGCGACCCAATTCGAACTGCAACCCACATGCTGGGCCCCAGAAGTATGGGGTCGAGTCGTCTATTCCGCAATCGTCGCATGTGCAGTGCAGTGGTCGTGCACGGGCGCCGCCTTCGTGACGGCGTGGATGACACCCACAGTTGGGCTTGGGTTCGTTCAAGTCCCTCTCATCCGTCAGGATTAGAGGGCTGATCAAATTTTCGTAGATGCCACAGCGTGTCTTTCCTTCTGCATGGTCTCATGTCCACTGCGGTGTTCATTATAATTCTCCTCGGCCAGGTTTTTGAGCAGTTCCAACACTGTACTAATCCACTCACCCCTCCACCCATTCCTCCATCATCCTTGCGTGCACGGTATAAGACTCTCTCAACATTGTTCCGGCGCGTTGGCAAGGTATTTTTTGCCGGCGCCGTTGCCCCCCTGCATGCTGTTAATTCTCCTCATTGCAGCTCCTAGCATGGCTAAACGCAAGTGTCTTCATAATATCTGACCTTCTTCGATTCGCCAACCTCTTTGACAACTGCTTTTGCGGAAGCTCCGTCTTCGGACACGGCGCGCAGCACGCGTATAATATAGTGATATACGACCCGGCGATGCATTTTGTTGATTGGTGGATTGCATCGGTCGTGTTTGCCACGGCTGTATCGTTTACATTCTGGTTCGCGTTGTTTGTGCTGCGTGGATGAAGCGGCTTTGTAATCACGGTCCCAAATAAGATACTTAGATAGTCGCCATTCATTACCCACCAACAACGCCGTATGGTTTCGCAAGCCAAGCCGAGCCAAATTTGTGGCTTGGGTGGGCTTGGGTTTCTATCAAATTTTCAAGCCCAAGCCAGGCCATGAAGCCAGGGTTTAAAATTGATGGCATTGATGGCTGCCGAAATTGTTGCTGCCAGTCCCATTTCATATATTTTCACTTGTAAGAAGGGCAAATTCCCATATCACATCGGGTTCAACACATTTCTGGTCAATCTTGGATGACTGAAAACAAACACCTGATGAACAGCTCGGTTTTGCCTTTCCTCGACATTCATGTGCAGTTAGGTGAGCTCTACAGGGAATACATACAATTTGTGCTTTGTGTGGCCATTTCTGTAGGCAAATTGTGTTGCAAACAGATACAATAAGTGAGATCGACACCACTTGAACCGTGGGAAAGCGATCTGCCGAAGCCATGGCTCAGGCCAGAAGCCCTGGCTTGGCTTCGCAGGCTTATGGCTTTGGCTCTGGCATCAATGTCAACGAGACCCATCCTGGTCAAGCCAAGCCCAAGCACTGGTTTCCGGGCCAAGCCAAGCCCGCACATCACTACTATTAATTCACTGTGCACTGGAATTGAACCAGCACCACCCAAACTCTGCCGTCGCCTTCTGACCGTTATTAAGTCGTGGGCCGGGGACCCATCCCACCGAGTCCTTTCAACACCCTTCTGTCCTCAAGACACCAACACAATGCTTTCGTCTGGCGGACCAAAAATAATGCGAGTTCGGAATGGTGGGGTGCCAGGTAAGGCGATTATGCCGCGGTATGTCCGATCCAAAAAACCTGATCAGCGCCTCGGCCGGCAGATCCGTCAGCATACGGATCAGGCGACCGATTTTTTGGGCCCATCCGTCCGCATAACGGATCGCACATTTACGGCGGCACACGGCCGGCAAGGTGCCTTTCCTCCGAGAATCAATGCTTGGAGGTTGAAATCGAGAATTTGAAGGCAATTTGTGTGTTTGTCACCCGGTAGGCACCGCGAAGAGTGTTCTATCCGTACGCATAAAGATCCGACATGCAAGCCGGCCAGCCACTTCCATCGCCACTTTGGATCGGACATTCGCCCTCAAAGGGGCCAAGTCCGTCAGCATATGGATGAGAGATTTGGCCATTTTTTGGTTCAAATCCGTCAGCATAAGGATCAATGCTCCTACAGCATAATCGCCTTACCTGGGGTGCCTCTGTAGACCGCATGCGAAAAAAAACTGTGGTGTGACTCCGTCCGGAATCGAACCGGTGACCTCCAGGCTGCATATAATCCCAGTTGAGCCTTTTCAGCTGAGAGAAGTATGGAACGATGTACTATCCGCCACGAGTCTCCACGATTTTGGACCTCTTCTAAATTGACCTGTTCCGTTCTTTGTATCTTCAGTCCCCAGTTGGCCAGGCCACGTCCAAGCTAAAAATATAAAGTTTCAACTGGAATTTCGTTGCCGTTTGATTGCCGTTAAGTGCGATCACGGGCGGGAGCAATTTGCAACTCCGCCCTTTGTCTTCGTCCTCCACCACAAAGGTCTTTGAAGCCTTACTGCCCATCGGCGCCATTGGCGACGTTTCTGACCGACACTTATAACCGTTGTACTTGTAAACCAATCGTAGTGAAGCCTTGATCTCCAAGTGCGGTGCCACTGGCGGCAGAAGTTCTGAACTATTATGGGTGTATCCGTGGGTAAAAACCTCCTGCCTATAAGCCTGTAGGCTCGCGGAAACGCGCGCTGAATCTCTGCTTCCGCGCCCTCGTCAGGCCCACCATGCATCGTGCACTCCTGGCATTGGTTATCGTTTCTGCGAGCAGAGGCCAAGATGCAACGCCCACGAATCTTCAATGTCCATCGGAGGACACCATCCACAGCTCCTTGATGCTTTTCGGCCAACTTGAAAGCGGCGGATATCTAACCTGCAATCTTTTTGTCTCATCTTGTCGTGTTGCTCGGAAACTAATCCTCTGACCAGCTCTGGACCAACCACCATATGCCCCGCAACAGATGCTAAACTCGTCGATTCGGCCGTCAGCGGTAAATTCAAGACGTGCACCTACGGTGATGCGGGGATATGTACTTATCTTACGGTGCGTTTCGATATCAACGTTTCGTTTTTGGCGTACTAAAATGAGGTCTGATGCAGGACGGATCTTTCTCATCGGGGACAAGTATCTGCCCCGACACCATCATTCCTAGTTCCTGCGCCTGCTCCAATTCTACCCCCGAAGTGAGCGCAGCAGCGAGTCTTCAAGGAGATCAAGTCCTGGCTACGTCCGATTCTGGCCCTTCAGACGATCAGGGAACCTTCGGCTTCAGCCCTATGACCATGGCGCTCCTCGTCTTGAATGTTGTGTTACTTGCCATCAACCTCATCCTGGCCACAATGCTTATCCGCGCGCGCCGCGCCGCCGCATTATCTACGTACCATCAGACACTCTATACAAGCGTGGATGGACAACGCCCAGAATTTATCTCGCTGTGAGTCTTTAGTAACGGAAACCTACCTGCATGGATTAGGTGATAGGCCAAGCTCACCTCGTTATTACAACGCAGACAAGGACTCCGCGTCTATGCCCTTCACACATGGCGGATTGTATTCGAATCCACACGAATAAACTGTGCGTCCCTTCATACTCGTAGGTATGTGTATTTTGGTATTTCTATTATATTTCACAAGCTCTACTGGCTCCAACTCCGACCCTGGCGACTCGGCTCGGGAGGAGGAGAATATGGCTGTCGTAAAATCAAAGCGTCAGAGGCTCGCGGGCCTTCGTCAAATGTTTGGGAAAAGTTGTCTGCGGGTTCAAGATACTCGGATTCGTCGTGATCCGATTCGGCGTATTTCTTGTTTCTTTTTCGAGGTCGCTTGTGCCCTTCACCGCCAGCCAGATCAAGCTCCCAGTAGCAGCCCTTGCCTAGATGTGTCACGTCGCGCGGTATCTTGCGGAACACTTTGTTCAGCGATAGATTGTGGCGAACGGAGTTCTTGCAGACGATCAGGACTCGGGGATGCAGGCGGACGGAACAGCAGAGATAGTACTAACCTTCCATGCGTCGTCTTGCCGGTGCTCATGAAACCAAGTGAAGCGCCCGATGAGCGCTTCGCAGATGCCCTGCAACGTAAGCCGCTTGTGCGGACTCCCGTGGATGGCCAACTTCACTATAGCGTCCTCGTTGAGCGATGGACTCCGTCGCCCAAAATGATTATAATTACCTAGCGTCGGCAACGACGCGAACGGCTTTTGCCCGTCAGGCGGGTCTGCGATGGCCCACAGGTCCACCGGGAAGCCCGGATGAAGACAGAGCTGTCGACGGAGATAGTCGGCGTCGTAGTCGCTCTGGGGTAACACGGGCCTGTCGGCTACCTCTCGCCTGCCGGGATACGGATACCGCGACGACGACGGTTCGACATCTGGCTCGCTGTCCTACGCGAATGGCGTGAGTCGCTCCATTCTGAAGTACGCATCCATCAAGTTTCACATACAGAGTTCAGGATGTTCTGTAGGTAATTGGGTCCAGTGAGCTTCCTGCGCGTCACGCATGCGGCCGGTGGCGTGCCAGGCTGCGGGCTCGGCGTTGAGCTTGACGTGCGGAGGGAGTAACGGTCAAGTGAAGGATATCGGCGTTCGTTTGAATGCGGGTCTCTGTACATTTCCGTGCAGCTCAGCACAGGTCCAGTGGGCGGTGGTGACTAGGAAAGAGAAAGAATGATGCGCATCACCTAGCCCCGCCGCCCGATTCGTCCAATGATGATCATTTGATGCGGCTAACTTGGAAAATCAAGATGAACTGTTGAAGTTGAAGGCATTTCACTCACGACTTGCCACTCAACTCATTGAACGCTGCAATTTAGTTCGGCGTTGACAAGCGACAATCTCCCGTCCGACTTTTTATCGGCCAATGATTTTTAGAGATCCGAGAAAGATTGAAAGGATGTTTTGTGGTACTCGGTCTAGCACTAGTAGCAGTGCTGACTCGGAATCCCACGCCATAGCTTGCTGTCATAGCAGTCGGGTAAACCCGATGTGGGTCCAGATGCCCTGGAAACCTCGAATCAAATCAACTATGCATCGAGGAAAGCCGACTGAGAGTTAGCTACCGAACTTCGCGTGCACGAGCTCACAAACGGTAACCTACGCGAGATTCACCCAGACGCCGCAGCTTCCAAAGTGTCGTTCTTTCAATTTGAAAAATCAAGTCTCCGAACAAGATTTTTTGGTTTGTGGGCGGAAAAAGGAAGGATAATATGCAACTTTCCCATTTCGCCGCTTGCGCGTTCACCAACCTTTTGCTCGGCGGTATCATGCCTCAACGAATTGAATATCTGTACTGCATAGTAATTTTCCCGACGGTTGAAACGCGGTCACGTGTTGCTTTCGCGTCAGGAGAACTCGCGAACGCGAAAATAACTTGTGGTCATCGTCGTGGCACCAGTGTCTGCATAAGATGGTGATACGGAAGGCAGTCATTCAATCGTCAAGAGGAAGCGCTGCGCTAGCCGAACTCAGTTGAGTTTCGGTAAAACACAAGTTTTCGCGTCTCCTCAACCGGTTGAAGAGGCTAAAACGCGGTCACGGTTGCTGGCTCGACCCTCGCTGTCGCGGATATGATCCGCACGCTTCACTCCCGAAGCGCAAGGATTGACGTTGCGTAACGATGCATGCAGATCACGACGGATCACAGCCTCATGTTGTGTGTGCACCAGTGTGCAGCGCCCAGTTTTCTTTTTTACGCGAAGGGAATAACATTCTGTGCGGGCCAAGACTATAGGAAGTGCATTTTCTCCGTCAACCTCCGAGAAAACCGACGGCAGGCGCCGTGATCCGCTGACCATGTGGGAAACCGTCTACAACCAACAAACGGCAACAATCGTTACCGCCACCTTGCCGCCACCGCCTTTGTAACTGCTTCACCATGCGCAAACCATGTCAACTCGGAACCGCGCATGCTACTTTGAGCGGAGGCGCGCGAATTTGTGTCCATCGGAGCCGAACGGCCTTTTCGGTGGTCACAGATTGCCAGTTCTTGCCAGTGGTTTTTCAAAACGCAAAATGTTTCGGGCGACGATTCGTACAACCTAGAGATAAATGGCTGATTGTGCCGACTGTGTTGCTCGAGTCCCCGAACTCGCCGGGCATGGCAAAAACATGCTACTGGTAGGTAAGCGAAATTCTTTATTACCCCGCCATCGACTCGACGGATGCGAACCCTCATTCGTCGTAATGGCGTGGACTTCAAGACCAGCATCTCCCGACCGCGGCAAGCTGCAACGTGGTGCAGCCTGTTATTCGTGCCGGCGCCGCAAGAGAAAATGTGATGGAAATTGGCCATGCAGCCAATGCTCCCATCTTAACATCGGTACGTGCTGAGATAGATATCGTACAGAAATATACGCAGGCTCTGACAGGCACTTAGAGGACGAGTGCGAATACGCGGATGCAGGGAAGCGGGCCATAGCGCCCATCCTACAACAAAACATTAACGACTTGGAGCATCGCATTCACGACCTTGAGCATCCACATCGGCCCAGGCCCGAGCGTGCCCTCCCAGTACGTCAGCCGTACTCTACTTCCACCAGTCGAACGGTGAGCCCCCATCCCGAGAGTAGGTTTTCCTTCAATCTCCCGTGTAAATCACTGAGGCTGCCCGCAGGAGCCGTTAGCGAGCCTCCCAAGGAAATGATAGAGCAACTGTATGTGTTCCATTGGCCCGCCTCGCATCATCCTAACACTGTACCCAGTATCGACAGTTTTCTCGCGTACTCCTCGGAGGTTGGGTTTTTCCTGAACTCCTCCCGCTTCCGACAGTCTGCCTTGCTACCATTACCACTCGGGCATTACTCTCGCCCTGCACCGGCACTCCTCGCCACGGTGTACCTCTGGGCCCTGCGTCTGTCGGGTCAGCTAAACTTGATCGCTCAAGAACCGGTATTCCTCGCGCGGGCATTGAGTCTCACAAGCAAGGGATTGTCGGATCCACATCCTCACCGCGTCATGCATACTCTGCAAGCGGAAGTTCTGCTCTCGTACTTCTTCTTCGCAGCCGGCCGTGTCTTGGAGGGCAAGTATCACAGCGCCGCGGCCGTTTCGCTTGGCCTGAGCAGCTCTCTGCACCTGGTGCGGTCGCAGAACCACGTCGCCTCCGGGACACTTGCGCCTGCTGTTGATGACACTGAAGAGGGAGAACGCATACACGCGTGGTGGACAGTCATGGTTATGGACAAATGTTGGGCGGTGGGACTCGGCGAAATGCCCAGCTTTGCGCACCGCGATAGTTTGGCGATGGTGGACACACCTTGGCCACTTGAGAGTGACGACTACGGGAAGGTGATATTGTCTCTCTTTCTTCTGCGATGTTCATCTGAAAACGAACTCACTCCTTTCAGGGATACCTCTCCCCTTCTACGCGCTACAGCCACACGATCGAGAAGTTCGTCGACAGCGTGCCGACATCAGATACTGGAATGACCACCGTCGCCATGCTTGCGAAAGCGTCAATCCTGTGGCAGCGCGCAGATGACCTCGCACGGACGTGGCAGTCAGGTAAGACCAGCCAAATGCTGGAGTGTTGACCAGATTTATCATACTCGTCCCCAGAAATGTTAGCAGAAGCCGCCGCTCTCTTTCGCGCAGAATTTGTACGTCTGGACGCGTTAATCGACCGTTTCCGCGACGCACTAGTCCCTCCGAATCAAATATCGAACCCGACGCCAGCCATGACCCGAGCTCTCGTCGTCGCGCACAGCATCGCTCACTCGGCGACCGTGCGCCTCCACGGCCTCTTCTCTCAGACGGACGTGCTGGCGAGGCGCAAGCGCCTCGCAGCAGCCCGTTCAGTTCTCGGAATCATCGCAGCAGTTCCCTTGCGCCATTTCAAGTACATCAACCCAATCATGGGCGTACGTTGGAGCTCCTCCTACATACTGCTTCCCCGTCTCACGTAGTCCTCTCCGTCCTCAGACCGTGTGGACTTCCGCCTGTGGTGTATTTCTGGATGAGATCACTGCGCTGGGTATGCGCCACGTCGGGCCGCCTGGAGAGGAAGAGATCAACCTCCGAGCATTTCTTTCGCGAGCGGGGGCTGCGATCTCGGCCTTTGAGTCGACTTGCACGATATTGCGTACGTGGATATGCCCTGCGAGTCTTTCTTCTTCGGTTTGAGCAGCCCATAGAATCTCAAGTATCTTCGCTGCTGGAAAGTTCTGGACGAATTGGTATAAAAATATAAATCATCTGTTCATGATTTTCAGCGTCTGAAACTCGCATGTATCTACTGGCTTGACAACCCCAACGTTCTGAAAGTCCCCTCCGATTATGTGCCAATGCCGGTCGGGCCGTTCCCGAGCCATGATCATACTGATCACGGGTGCACTCGACATGACAGCGGCTTCGCTGGCATGACTCGGCAACTATGGCTGTTGTCGAGTTCAAGGCTTCAAGGCATTCTTTCGGCAATGAATCAACTTGGTTTCTCAATGAGTTAGCCACCTGAACCCTCACAAATTATCGCGACGCACCCTGTATCTATTACTGAAGCACGTAATTATTCGGCATCTATGCCGGCAATCGAAATATGGCTTCCTTGGGTTTAATTGAACCAACTTTCAGAATTCTCAACTCATGCTGCTTCAGTGGGCGTTTGGCCCCTTAAAGCGCGCCATGCTGCGGGCTAGCTCTTTATTCCGACTGCGCCCGCAGCTAAGAAGCGTCCATACATAATTTCAAGTCGACTGAAACCCAGTTCTCCAGTTGTGTCTATGCCGCGGCTGTCTCAAATTGCTCACAGCTCCCGCAATCTTAAGAAGGTCCAGCTGCGCCGCAACCTGTGCTCATATTCGGCGTCGTCAGGCCTACCACAGAATTCGAAGCGGCGGTCCAAACTATATAAACTCGCTCGCAGCTGGGGTTCCTTCACACGCACTCACAATGTCCCGCGCACTTTTCACCCTCTTGCTGTTTATCTGCTCTATAGCACTCGATGTGCTTGCACTCACCATGAGGCTTCAAACACCCATCATGGCAAGTATCTCCTGGACGAATTCTAGCACCCGATGTTAACTCGCATCCTTCCAGGTCACGGTTGACCCATGCATCCCGTACAGCGAGGGAACCTTCTGTTTGAGGGGAACATGCGCGAGGAAACGCGTATGTTCGCCTGGGTTGAAACTCGATCCGGTGGAGAGGATTTGCTGCAGACGCTCACCGAGAAGGAGAGATCCCAGCCTCAGTGACCTACGGCGGGAACCAAGCGAACATCTGGGACGACATTATCACGTGGATACCGGGTTTTAGCGCAGGAGTGTGGAGGTCGCTAGTAAAATGAAGGACGATAGCCAATTAATTCTAAGTCGTGAATTAACTAGAAGGATGGACAGGTGGATCAGTTGTGGTAGGAGGGAGGAGCGCCCGTGGAGCCTGCCAAGGACTCCATGGCCGAACCATAAGTCGGGGCAGCTGAGACCCTCCGCGCGGTCGTTGATCCGTAAGTTGGCGCGGTAGAGAGCCTCACAGCTGAGATTGGACCGTGCGAAGTTGAGGCTCCCACAGCGTCGAGGGTTGACATGGACATTTCAGGGTCCGTGTCAGAAAGCGGCGCTTTGATATCCTGGGGCCAATATTGCGAGGATTCAGAAGTTGCGGCGGTCGGACTATGGAGGGTCTCGACGGGGAAGGGGGCGACCGTTTCAGGGGACGCTAGAGCGGGTTGCAGATGTTGAATTCGTGGAATGGGGAGCAGGCTTACCTGATAAGCTACGGCGACGCCTGCGCATGCACAAGAACAGAACCAGAAGAACGAGGAGAACGATTAATGCTCCAAGGACTGCGCCGATGATGGCAGCTATGGGTGGCCCTCGATGACTGGCGGTTGTGGCCTGCGAGAGGTTTATATCATGGTTCGAATGAAGAAAGTGAACGAACTTGAACGGGACCGTTTGAGGACTGCGGCAGACCTGGCGACTGGCTTGAAGGAGTGCCAGTTGCGACTTTCTGGAGATAAATAGGTCAGAACGAGAGAGTAAAGTCAACTTGGAAAATTACCCCTTTCACGGCGGACCCAGTACCAGTGGCGGACCCAGTACCAGTGGTGGATATAGAGGATTTAGTTGAGGCTCCTGATATCTTTACTAAAGTTAGTGAAATTCAAGGAGTCGAACAAGTGGACAAACGGTCGTGGAACCTTTAACACCTGATGTACTTGTAGAATCGGAAGGGCTGGACGGAGTTGTGGGATTATCATTAGAAGAAGTTGTGGTGGTGGGACTCGAGGGGTTGGAAGGAGTTGAAGGGGAGGTCGATCCCTCGTGTGAAGAGTCAGTGGGCGTACTTATGTCAGATTTCAACATCACGCACCCCTCCTCCAGCACTTGCGACTTCGCTCGCGAACTCCGACAATTGAGCGGGGAGGTCCTGGTCGCTGTCGGCTACATTTGTGATGTAAACGGCAGCCGCTCCAACCGCCTCGAGCTGGGAGATGACTGCACTATAAGATCCAGTCGCGGGGGCGTTGACAAGTGTCACTGATTGTTTAGAGATGGTTCCCGACAGAGAGTTAGCGTTGAACGACGAATATGAGTCCTCGTAGGTATTGACGAGGTCGGCCATCGAGAAGTAAGACGCGTCTGTCGTTTCGCCGGGGTCCAAACCGATCTGATATATTTCAGAAATGCTCCGACGACTCAGATGCCTTTATAGACTCACAAAACTGAACCCTTTGGACTTGGCGTACGACGCATAGCCTTGGTATGTGCTCAATTGGTTGGCAGCGGGTGAGACATTGTCGAAATAAATCCCAGCAGGCCGGGCAGAGCTCTCCCACCCAGCATAGGTATCGATATCCGCCTCGACGTTCTTACCCTGGGTGTCGATGAAACCCATGATAACCTGACCATCGGAGGAGGGAATTTTCGAAACACAGGTTTGATAGTCGAGGTCCGTCGAGCCTGGTCCGCTATCCGGGTTGATGATAATGTACCACTTCGTACTCGATTCAGCGGAGATGCTAGACCTCGACAGTTCAATCACGGGACGGGGGATGGAAGAGACACTCACGCCTCAAAAATGGGGGACCAGGCAGGACAGTTTGAGCCAGGGTAGATGTATAGTGGTAGCAAGATCTGTGGGAGGTAAGGGCAAGACCGCGGAACCGGGAGAACGAGCGCTTACTCCGAGGGCTTGGATGCATGGCGCGACAAAAAGTTGGATTAGAAGAGCTAGAACCACATTGTGGTACATTGGGAGGAGGAAGGAAGGAAAGTGGGGCGGTGACTCTTGAGTTGGAAGAGACACATATCCCGTCATGGGAAGGAATCAGTTATCATTTGGTATCTGATTGATAGCAGTCTGACTCTCTGAGTATAGTGGTTATACTTTTGGGTCTGGGGAGTACGCCTGGGTTAGAAAACTTGTTGTGACTCTGGTGGAATTATACACAAAAGTAGTAACACCACCGCTCTGAGGAAAGAAAGGACCGCCCCCATGAACAGGAGCTACATCGAAAGAACCTGATGAGGCGGAAGCTGGCATGTGCATGGCAGATCCCTTCCCGTGACGATGTCATTATACATCAATCTACTGATCAAAATCACTGATTCGAGCAAGACCAATCTCACCAACATATAAGCAATAGTAGGGCCCGCTGCCGCGGCAGAGCCCACTATCTGCGATCTCCCGTAAACTGGGACTTTGAGCTGACGATGGGTGTCTTATTTTACTAGTCCTTGGGCCGCTGCTCCGCCTGGCAATACAAGTCCAGGCCGCCTTCCGTGGGGAGATTATCAGTCGCAAAAGGCCGGATCAGTGTCAATGTTCTTGGCCATGCATTGACCAGCCAAGAAAATTGGCTATCTGGTGTTGTGGGGCTCGAATAGTGATGTTCTGGCTTTGGCTTTGGCTTTTTGGCTTGCCCTTGGCCTCGGAAAATCTCAAGCCAGGCCAGGGCTAAATTGTCGGCTTTGGCCTGACTTGGGCTTGGCCTGGCTTGGGCCATGGCTTTTGGCAGGGAAATCAGTTTGGCTTTGGCTTTGGCCTCGATGAATCCCAGGCCAAGCCAAAGCCAGCAAAAGCCAAAGCCGAGCCAAAAAGCCATGGCTTTTTGGCCTGAGGCCAAAGCCAGAACATCACTAGGATTGAACTACATTATGGCCTCCGGTATTCCCTACGTAGGGTGTGTTGTACACCACGAAGGTCACGGTGTGGTATCAAGCAATTCATGCACAAATCTGGAAAAATTTGGGAATCTTTCCCTGTCCCAGCCGAGTCGACTGGATATCAACATCATGGGCAGTATATTGTTGAGCGGCGAGGTTTCATTGAAATTTAAAATGCGGACGGCTCGGCGCTCGCCCGACCTTCAGTCGGCTCGGCCGAGCCGGTGGTGCGCGCGCTGTCGCGCGCTCATCTAGAACCGACGCGGAACATTAGGGACAGCTCGGGACAAAGGGGAACACACGGCGCGGCCACAGAGGCGATTTCATGTACTCAATATCATCAAACAACTTGGCACTAGGATGCTGGTAGGAGTACTCGGAGTTCTACGTCATTCCAGCAAGAATTTACGGGCAGAGGAATACGCAGTTCGTGCAATGTGCATATACACACTCCAGTCGACACCAAGTACAACATCAGGGTCACCGACACCGTTAACACGAAAAACCATGGCGAGCAGAAAGAAAGAAGGAGAGAGAGAGAGAGGGAGGGAGGGAGGACGGAAAAGATGGTAGCGAGGACGAACACAGATCTCGGAACTTGCGGAATCAGGGTGAAAGTAGAACCTTCGAGGAACAGTAGGAACAGCAGGGAACAATCCGGAAGAACCAAACAGTTGACCGAAAGAACGGTTTTGAAGACTTTAAGATCAAAAAAGGCTGAAAGAGGTAGAATTCAGGACCGAGACAACAGTTTTGGAGGATTAAGATCATTAAGATCATCTCACGGCTCAATTAGGACGACACAACAAGAGAATCGCTGATAGGGCCACACAACACCCCCTACTAAAGATAGTGGGCATTACGAAGCGCCAGAGGTGTAGTAAGAAGGCGGAGGCCCTGAGGCCCTGTACGACTCCCACTCTTGAGGCGACTCCCACCCTCGAGACCCAGCTGGCCGGTTGGACGCAGACTGGATAGTGGGAGAAGCAGGACGGACAGAAGCTGTCGGAGAAGCCAACCCAAAGGAGGGTGGCGGTGAATGAAATCCAGCAGACGGTGTGGCTGGTGAATTATATCCAACAGAAGGCGTGGTCGTCCCAGAAGCCACCGTTCTCTGGGCCTTCGCACTCATTCGCGTACCGACTGGAGACATGGCCACAGTCCCACTCGTGAACCCTGTGCGAGTACTTTCAATGTCCGTTCCGAACGGACTGAGTATTGGTTTTGAGGTAGGTTGAGCTTTGAAATCGTTAGGATCGGATTTGAGCTATTCAATGACGACCCACATTTCAGGCGGGTGTTTTGCCTCCGAAGGCAGAACGAGACGAGTAGGAGACCAAGTATTAATACCAGTCCGCCTAGCACGCCACCTACAATGGCGGCGACAGGCGATCTAGACTGTGGTTGGTGAGAAAGTCGTTCAAACAAAGTTTTTTTTGAGATACACACTTTGCCGCTGTCGCTACCAGAAGGCTGAGACTAAACAATTTTAGTCAGAGGGATATGATTGCGAGGGGGAAACACACAGCTGTAGCCGTAGAGGCGGGAGATGAGCCCTATAAATGGAATTAAGACCGCCATGTAATGCACGGTGAAAAGCACGAACAGTGGATGATCCGCTCGATGTCGAAGCGGTAGAAGTTGAGCTGCCGCTGGGCTGGGAAGCGGTAGAAGACGAGCTCGTCTGCACCAATGTGTTAGAAGGATAAGAGATTAACAGACCGGTTTTGCGACATACTTGGAGGTCCTTAATCTCGGGGAGGAGTGCAGCGAACGGGGGAGGAACACCTCTGACGCCATATTCCGTCGCGTTTGTCATGTAGACCGCTGCCACTCCCAAATCAGCGAGCTCAGTCAACACCGAGAGGTAAGATCCAGTGCTCGGCGTTTCAAAAAGGGTCACCGCCTGTTTGGAGGGAGGTGTCGAGTCGGTGTTCATGAGCTGGCTTGTCTTGAATGACGCATAAGAGGATTCGTAAGTGTTAATCATATCGGCCAGTGGGAAATAGGCCGCGTCTGCGGCACCACCAGCGTTTAATGCAATCTGAAAGGAAGACGAGAGTTTGAATCGGTGCAATAAGAGTGAAATCCACGCACGAAGGTGAAGTTTTGGGACCGCGCATGAGAGATATAGGCGCTGTATGTGTCGACAGCATCTGCAGTTGCCGTGACATTTTCGAAGAAAATGCCATTTGGCCGGTAGGAGAGCCCCCAACCGGCGTAGGTGTCAATGTTCGCGGTGACGTTTCCCGCAAGGGTATTGATTTATCCCAGCACGATCGCCGCTGTGTTCGCGCGCAGCGGCGGAATACAAGCCTGAAATCCAGCGCGGGGTGCTGATCTATCGTCTCCTGGGCCGTCGTCCGGATTGATCACGATGTAAAAACTTGTTTCTGGGTACGCCGTGACACTGAGTAAAAATTAGTGTTTCTACACAAACAGAGGAAACGAGATCGTACAGATTGATCGATGAATTAAATGCGGCGCAGGTGGTATCGGGGTTCCAATAAATAGGATAGAGTACCTATGTCGAGTTAGATCCAGGGCCACCCAATTCGTCTCGACTCTACGCACTCCGAGTGCTTGGACGCACGTCACGCTGAGCAAGAGCCCGAACAAGAGGCGACGCAAAATGTTGTGATACGGCATGGAAATGCAGTCTGAACGGCCGACGACTCTACCACACCATGGGGGCAAGTGGAGAGAGGCACAGTGCTTTTTTGCCAAAGAGACATGTGTTCGCGCTTGTCCAAATGGATTTAAATTACGGCACCCAAATAAACTAGGATTTGGTTTTGATTTGATTTACACTAACTCAACAAAATAAATGTCCGATTGGTTTTCGGCCTTTTTCTTGACAACCACTGTACATTCTGGCACAAACCAAGATGTCAGATTGTTGAGGTGAATGAGCCGACCATATCACATCACTTAGATCCATCAATATCTCCTGATCCGCCATCATTCGGATGCAAATACGGTAGAAACCGAAAAACCTGATTTTTTGACTGGCCCAACGACTTGCTCTGCGGTGAGCTGAATATCCCATATGATACCTACACATCTCCTCTTCACTTCCCAAGTTGAATCATGGAAAAATATACAGCCAAAAATGTGCTACGGGACACGCAAAAGGGCCATTTTCGCCGTTTTCCACGGTTTTCGGCCGATTTTGGCTGATTTTTGTTATTTTTGACCACTTTGCGGGCTCTATAGCATCCGAACCCCTGTATATTTCCCCTTAATTTGACTTGAATAAATAATCTACTCTCATCAATCTACAATCTGGGCCTTTCACGCCGTCCTGAAAAAAATAATTGAAAGAGTCGATTACCGTGGATTTCATTGTTTCCGGCATCGTGAGCACGGATCAAGGTATTTTGATTCGATCAGAGTGCATGTGAGGTTAATATTTGTTTCTCAACGATCTGACATTTTGATTCAGGTCCAAATCTGTCTTCCTTGTCGAAAACGCATCGGACATTTATTTTGTTGAGTTGGTGTACGTAGGTTCAACCTCAACGTACAAGTTATGCACACAAGAAAAGATTTAAGACACCGTGACGTTTTCGGAATTGACAACAAAAGGTTGACAATCGATCTTCTACAGGATGGAGTAACTAATCTGATGTCTCACTCCTGGGGTTGATGGATTTTTGGGCCAGAAACATGGCTTCCAAACATGTGTTCTGTTTAGCACAATTTTTGGAGCCTGCTCAAAAATGTGCTGAACATAGTTGATTTTTAGATCCCCTTCGACTGAGTCTCTCCTAGACAGACGCTACAACAAATTACGCTCGTACCTCGCATGTTGCATCAGCAAAATGTTTCGTGTCTGGGGAGGTCTGGGAGGGTCTGGTGCCAGGCCACCAGACACGCCACACCCCCACAATATGGTGTGGACCCAGAATGACCTGCATTAAACTATAAGGTAAAACTGGCTCCATACCGCCCCCACAATCACTTTGTGGGTACATTCTTTTCCCTTGCTTACATGCCCAATACACTGTTACTTGCACCAGAATTAGATAAAAACTATGTATTCAATATTACGCTACTGAACAGGAACGATAGTCTACTGCGATACGAGCACAACGAAGCCATGGACGCATCGTCGAGAACACGTCGTCGAGGCGGCGAACCAGCCTACGATGACCCTGCAACGGCCACCATCGCGACTCAAGGGGATCGGCGAAGGATAACAAGTTTATCTGTATTGTCACTGGTGAGTAATGGAACCGGTGGGAACGAGAACACCACACCTTTCTTTCGAACGCGCACTTCCCTCCGATCCTTCCCTAGCGTCCCCAACACAACATCGGAAGCGGGGTATAAGTCCACAAACGCAAACTTGAGATGTCTTGAGCAGTTCAGGGTCTTCGAGTTAACGGCGAAGCGACGTGGGTTGACCGATATAGGTTGACTATGCCGGCTTGAAAGTTCAGCGCAAATACAGTAGTCGAGCCTAGCTCCAGTCTTGAGAGCTTGAGGGGCATCTTGGAGGCGTTGAAGGACGGCTTGGTTCCTTGAAGGGAGTTGAGACCTTGCGATTGCCATGGAGTAGTCGACAGCTTGACGCGACAGCCTGAGTAACGAGAGCGGAAGTTTGGGGGAATGAACAGAGATTTGAGGGAAGCAACAGAGCCAATAGCGGAGGGCACAGCGGAGGACAGAGAGAGAAAGAGGGAGCGGCCATGGGGAGCGGCGTGGTGGCGAAAGACAAGAGACGATGCGACGTGGCATCCATCAAATGTCAACCAACAGCGATCAATCACGAGGTTTGATGGCGGGCGGACCGGGCGAGATTTTCTCCGAGTCTTCGCACTGTCTTCGCTTCTTGCTCCGACCGTCGACTTGGCACCCCCGGAGGTATCTAGAACGATTTTCGTATCAATGGGACATCCCCTTGGTTTTGAATCGCTTTGTGGCGAAATTCCTTTCGCCCGGGATCATGACTTTCAAAAGGTCAAACTTGGTGTTTTCTCAGTCTCAGACAGAGTTTCATAGCTGAGAAATACTTGGGGAGTCAATAACCAGTCCTGTGAAAGAGCTCCCTGAAATTTCAAGCAGAAAAAAAAATGGGAAGTTACAAAAAGTAGCAATCTGGCGGTATGGTGGATCTGGAGCACAGCCACCGCCAGACCATCCCAGACGTCTATACTGCCAGACGCGGAACATTTTGCTGATGTGTAGTCTGTTAGATAGGGCGATCAGTTGATCGCTAGCCCGCTTATTACAAATCGCAGATTTTCTCCGATGCTCAGGTGAGTTCTTCGACGCGTTTTTCGCTAATGAATGGCCTCCCCGACACTCAATACATTGACCCAAGTGTTGCTTCCAGCAAACTCTAGCTGCCAGGTCTCAAGAACGAAGATGCCGAGATTTTGATGCCCGGCATGCCGACGGCATGCGCCAAAAGCCGAGATGCTGGTTCAAGCTCAAAGGCGAAGAAGAAAAATAGTCTGAGGAGGCAGATACCTTGATAAAGTGGTCACCAATTTGTTTGAATTTTTACTCCTGGAGGTTCTATGGAGCGGTGTGAAGCCTTTGACTCCCAAATTCCAAGAATGTTCAAGCCTCTAAACTTGCCGAAACATGTAAGATCTTTGCTGTTAGTTTGGCCGGGAAAAAACTGTCCAGTTTGGGCAACAAACATGCAAATCTCATTGTTCTTGCACTGTTTTGAGCTGAAACAGTTAGATTTTTGGTTACAGAGGATTTGCGGAACACATCAAATTTTCTGTGAGCATTTGGGCTCGAAAAATGGTGGATGTTTGCTGTTCAATTGGGTGGTCAAACACAGTTTATTTCTGGTTCACATTTGGCTTGGACACAAACAGTGAACCAAAAAGAAAACAGGTTTGGGGCCGATGTTTTGGTCACAAACGGCCATCAGCCCCGGGAGTGTCTTCAATCAAGATCTTCGTGCTGATGTGCTAGCAACGGCAGCAGTCCTAGTGGTGATTTTTGGTGACAGGGTACTATGTACTCCCTTCTGAAGTCCATCAAGATGACGGTCAATGGTATTTAACTCTGAGGTCCACCCTGTTCCACCGTCAAAAACCAACGCCAGCAGGGCGATCTGATCTAATCGCCGTAACCGCCGGCGATCGTCAACCGCATACGGGAATATAATTCCGTATCTTGGACTTGCTTGCTACCTCCTTATATGATCATGCCTTCGAAGTCTGTATACGACTGGCCGCCGTCTCCCGATGATCCCTCCTACTTCACCCGCCGAGGTTGGGCCTTTGAGACCATCCAGGATATGTTCAATCACCAAAAGCACGGCCATACCATGTTCCTCGGGACAGACATCTCGGCCACACGCCCCTTCGTGCCCCAGTCCCTGTTTGAACACGCACGTACCGCTTGGGTGTCGCTGCAGTATGTTATTCCGACCCTTGCCGCCCACACTGAACAGGATTCCGAGGGCAACACCCTCCTCACATATCGCACAGCATCGAGCGCCGCCGATGCACAGGCTTGGGCCGATCGAACCATTCTGCTTCACAAAGAGGACAAGACTCTCGATGACCTCCGCTACGAACTTGGGGGAAAGGTTCTCCCCGATGTGAATGGCGACCAGACGTTCATCCACCTCATTGTCCGTAGCGACACCTCCTTTGGAGTCCTCTTGCACACGTCCCACGTTCCGTTCGATGGGGCCGCTGCCAAGATCGTCACCACGGGGGGGCTCCTTAATCTCGTACCACCATCATCTCCGGGTGATGGCGATGCGATGACAAGGAAAACCTCCCCCCTGCAGTACGCAGGGTAGAGGCGAGTACGCCACTACCGCGACCAGCGGCCGGACAAACATCCAAGAGGCCTGCAGGGCCTATGGACGCCACGAACGGGTCTACGCTAGCACGTAAAAACAAACAAACAAAAAAAATTAATTAATTGATGTACACGAATCAAAGTTGCCTTACACCATAACTACCCCCACAATGGACATGCCACCGCCGCCCCAGTACACGGAAGAACGAATACATAGGCAGACGGCCACTTCGACGACGAACGACGCGGAACAGCCGGGAGCCATCCCCATCGAAGCTGTACTCTGAGGACTCGTTCCCTCACAGCAGGAATGGGTCAAAGATAACGTCGACAAAGCCATGTACTTCATAACCTTTCTGGGAGGCGCGAACCACAACCCCCTGATCAGTACCAGCAACATCTCAGCTGAGATACAAGAAGCCCTGGCCGGATATACTACAATGGACCCCGGTATGAACCGTCAGCTCACCTTAAGCACTACCTCCCTGACCACCCAATCCCAGCATCGTACAGAACGAGGAAAAGGACGAGGGGAGAACATATTAGGAGGCACACATGCCGCGGACGTAAAAGTTAAAATAGCATTGTATACGGCGTCTAAAACGATGTATCCCACGAATGACCAACGTATGACAGACATCTTCCCTCTTGCCTCCTACCACCACGACCGAACGAAAACGAGCGCAGACGAGCACAATGAGCTGCCTTAGTGCCCTCAGTCCCAGCCAAACTGGGATATCTCTGCTGTATAGGTAGGCACGTGCGGATTTTCCACGATTAAGCGAAGAGACTCAAAAAGCCGAAATCTACAGAACGCTTCTCTTCCTCATACCACCATCTTCCACTCCTTTTCAGGGCCCAGGGCCTAAGGTGTGTAACAATATTCACTCCTCACAGACCCAGAGCTAACAGCTATCAAGCACACTGGCCAACAACGCCAACACCCTCACCAAAGTCGCCAAATTAGACGACGGTTCCTTCCACCTGCCCCCAAGCAGGAATAACGGCCCTAGGGACACCCCGGTCACCCGTAAGTCGTACCACACAACCGCCTCCCTCGCCGGCCCTTCCCGCGGCCCCAACGCTCTCGAGACCACCTCGGTCCTCCCCTACGAGTACGGCAGCAGCGACGAGGAACCTCTCGACCACCTAGACCTCACCTCCCCCTCCAAACGCCCCATCCGCGGCATCCCCCGTACCCGCGCGCATCGCAGCGTCTCGCCAACACCCAACGACAACATGAACGTCGACGATGATGTCTTCGGCCACCCGGTGGCGGGCTTCAACTTCATTACGCCCCCCCCTGCCTCCCCCTCCCCGCCACCGCAGCCTGCCGCGCCGCCGCCGCCACCCGCTGGCCCCCCACCTGCTCCCCCCGCCGCTGCTCCCCCCGCCGCTGCCCCCCCCCGCACCCGCTGTCGACGGCGCCCAGCTCGCCTTTGCGGCCAACCTGGTGATCAACAATGTCAACAACATCGCCGCAGCACACGGTCTGGTAACGCCGGCGAACGACGTCCTCCTCAATCACCCTGTAGTCGGGCGCGAGCACAACGGGTATCTCGGCACCCAGCCCGCTATGGCGACACCACCGGTCAACGCTGAGGGCCGCACGACCATCCAGCGCAACGACGGCACCAACAGCAACCTCGTCCTCACCATCGAACAGATCCTCGACGGCCTTGAGCCGACCCAGCGCCTCTTCATCCAGGACAACTGGAACGACGTGATGATCTTCGTCATGTTCCTTGGCGGTGAGTGCTTCTAAGCCAGTTAAGTACGCTGTACTCATGGACAATAGGTATCACGTTCTTCAGCAGGTACGGCCCCGTCAACCTGCAGAACGACGTGTACGACGTCCTCTCCGGCTACCGTGGGTTCGACCGCAAGATGGTCGACATCTACAACACCGTCCCGGACGAGACCAAACCAATCACTGGCGCGTACGGGGGCCCCAAAATTCTCATCGCCCACTTCAAGCACCCCTGGAACCAGGTACAGGCGCTCAAGACTGTCCTCGCCAACCAACGCACCTACGGCTGCACCGACACCCTCGGCTTTCATGCCGTCAACATCGAAGAGGCCGTCGGCATCCGCGACATGGCCGTCGCCAGCTACTCGGTGAGCACGCGCGGTAGCAACCCCGAACTCATCGAGCGGTACGCGGTCGGGGGGGCACGGAAGCTCCTTTTCGAGACACAGGAACTCATCCAAGTATGTCCATACACGCTCGCCGCTCTACATAAGCACTGACAGAAGGCTAAAGGAAGGTGATGTGCAGTCCCAGGCCACCAGCAACGGCACGCTCCAAGAGCGCATCGAGAACATCGCCTGGACCTTTGACGCCAAGTACTTTGACCACGAGACCGACCCCATCGTCACTATCTATATGTCGCCCATCACCCTCGACCCCGCCGACCATGAGCGCTTCGCGCGGCTCATGCGCCCCCGCTCCTTCCACATGGGCCCCTTCTCCTTCACCCCCAAGGCGTACAACACCGAGGGCCCGGAGTGTGCCATCTGCACCTCCCGCGACCACTTCGCCCGCCGCCAGACCTTCTGGGGCCCCAAACGGCAACTCTCCCAACACACAGAGGGTGTTCTCGCCCGCGGTCGTGGACGCGGCCGCGGCGGCATTGCACGAGGCGCTTTCGCGCGGGGAGGCCCCCGTGGAATGGCTCGAGGACGCGGCTTAGGTCGTGGCCGCGGCGCCGGCGCCCCTCACGGCGGCCGTGGACGTGGTAATGGTAATGCGTAAAGTTTCTTCATCTCCTCTTCTCGCGCACGCCCCACTACCTACATGTTGCTGGACATTATGGTACCCCGTAGTTACGCCGCGCTACCACTATACACTCACCTGCATGTACACTGTCGCTCTTTATGTCGTGAATCTACACTATTGTGCTGTTCTACCCGTCGCGAACCTAAGGAAACTTGAGAATACAGACCGCCCAGTCCAAATATGGTAATGTAATTACCCAAAAAGGACGTGCTGCAATTTAGGCTGGGCTGATAAGTGGCAGGCGAGCCCGCGAATGAAGCGTTCCACGACGCTGAGTTTGCGGGTGAGTCGGCCACACACGGGGCATGTACAAGCCCCGCTACACCTGGTTCTGGGGCCAGAAGAAGTCGTGCAGGCAAAGCATGCAACTCGAACCCGCCAAATATACTGGTCGCGCCCCGGCGCGGGACAGGAAACGGGTGAGAGTCTAGGCGCAATGGGAATCTTCAGAGAGGGGAAACCCCCTCTGGAGTGGACCACTGTGCAACAACGGCGGGGTTCTACGGAACCAGGGTCCGCCGGCCAGATTAAATTCTGGTATGTTGAATGCTGCCCGGCGCACTCCCACGAGGTGCGTCGAACAGCAATCAACAACCCAACGAACCTTAAGGCAAGCCCCCGACGACCTTTGCGGGGTCGACGGGGGGTCTTACACATCGCAACAAACACAACTAACATATCATTTAACAACACTACAGCTGAAATAAGACCGGGACGGAGAACGGCGGACGCTATGACTGGAGGGAGAGACGACTCCGCTCCCGGTCATCTCCCCGTGGAAGGTCATAGTGCAGGAGGGAGGTTGGCTGAAGGCCGCTCGGAGGTGAACCGGGACGGCTATCAACCCTCTGGGGGAGGAAGTCCCCGGCGAGCCGATGATGGGCGGCTCGACGCAACTCTGGACGCGGAACGCAGACCAGGGGGCGCCAGTATGGGCGCTGGTGAACAGTACGTTAACCGGGCTGAGCAACAGCACCAACCCGTTGTAGGCGGAGGCGCAGTAAACGCGCGCGCTCATGTAGAAGAGCGACCGGTCGAGAATGGCCAAGACGGAGTGAACCCACCAATCCAACACCTCAACTACGAGGGCCCCTTCCTGCAACCAGTACCGAATAACCAACAACCGCAAAATGGCGCCCCCCCTCCCGTGAACAACGGACACGTCAACCAGGGGAACCCTTTCCTCCAACCGATGCCGAACAACGGGGCACCTCGTAACGATACACCACCTCCCGCATACCTCCCGCCCTTTGTCGGGAACTTGTATGATGACTTTGAAGAGCGAGACGAATGACCGCGCTTCGGTGGGCGCCACAAACCACCGCCGAAAAGTAAGAAGACTCTGAAAGCATCCCTAAAAATCTCGGGCCTAAACATTAAAGGAAACGGAGATGATAAATGGTACAGGGTATGGCAGGAAATGTGGGAAACACGTACTGCAGTGATGATTGTAGGAGAAGCGCACATGGACGACACACTGAAATCCCAAATGAACACACTGTTCGCAAGACAACTATGCGTCGAATTCACGCCCGACCCGACCGCGCCGCAAGCAAGGGCAGGACTCGCCATAGTACTGAACAAGAGTCTAGTGTTGACCGAAGGCGTGAAGACCTGGGAAATTGTGCCGGGCCGCGCATTACTGCTTGAAATGTTGAACGTTGACGGAAAAAAACCATTATCAATACTCGGTGTATATGCACCGAACCCACCCGGAGAAAACGCGAAATTCTGGAGGACAATCCTAGCGTGGTTCCGAGCACGCCCGAACATACGACGTCCAGACACCATGGGCGGTGACACGAATATTGTCGAAGCCCCGATTGACAGACTACCTGCACATGCGGACAACGCGAACGCGACGAATGCATTAGACGAACTTAAGGCTTACTTAAGACTTATTGACGGATGGAGAGAAACTTACCCAACAACCTGTGAGTACACCTACCACCAATCTGTCGCGCAAGGAGGCTCGCAATCACGGGTGGACAGAATATACATCCGCCGAGATCTGTTTGACAATACCTTCGAATGGGGGATGCAGTCGGTAGGGCTGATTACTGACCACCGCATGGTAACAATGCGTCTAACCACAGCAGGCGCCCCAACGATTGGCCCCGGGAGATGGGTCTGGCCCGCCCACATTACCCGGGATAAAAGACTAGCAGAGTTCATCCAAGAGAAGGGCCTCAGACTCCAAAAAGAACTTGAAGTCGTCGAACGTTGGCCCGAAAGGAACCCGGAGTATAACACTCAGACATTATGGATGAAATTCAAACTAGATATTGGTGAAGAAGCCAGGAGAATAGCAAAAAAAGTCGTACCAAAAATTGTGACAGAGATCGCGGACCTTGAAAATAAACTAGAAACTATCCTAAAGAACAAGGAACTAGATGGGGAAGAACGAACTCTCTCCTGCGCTGTCCTAGTTGAGAGACTGACTCAACTCCAGAGAAAGAAAAATACAGACTCACGACTGGACGCCCACACAGGGAACAGACTTGAAGGTGAAATGATTGGCCGGTATTGGTCAATGCTAAACAGGGAAAATAAACCACGGGAGATCATCCAAAGACTCCGCAAACCGGGCGACCCGGAGGCAGAACCGCAGTACGAGACCAACTCGAAAAACATGGCCTCAATGGCCAGAGATTACCATAAAAAAGTCCAATCAGACCGACCGGAGAACGCGGGAACTAGAGACGGACAAAGAGTACGTGAAGAGAAAATTAATATCGTGTTAGACCGGGTCCAGACGACAACGACCCCAGAACAATCAGAAGAACTCAAGAAGAGACTCACATTGGAAGATGTCAGGAACGCCCTGAGACAATCTGCCAATTTTAAGGCACCGGGCTTGGATGGTATAACATATGAGGTCTGGAAAATATTGAACTCGAGGTATGAAACTGCGGTAAAAGATGACAAACCCGCGTTCGATATTATCGGTGCTATGCATAAGGTCTATAACGATATTGAGATCAACGGCATGGTGAAAGGCACGGGCTTTTCCCAAACCTGGATGTGCCCGCTCTACAAGAAGAATGACAAGGCGGAAATCGTGAATTACCGCCCCATCTCGCTATTGAACACAGATTACAAGGTTTTCACAAAGGCACTTACCATTAAGTTGGCGAGGATAGCACCGGACCTCATTCACCCAAATCAAGCCGGCTTTGTACCGGGACGACAAATCAGGGACCAAGTCTGGTTGACCAAGCGAATCATTGAACTGGCGGAAGCCACGGAGAACAATGGTGTTATTGTAGCACTAGACCAGGAAAAAGCCTACGACAAAATTGAGCACGACTACCTATGGAGAACACTTGCAAAGTACGGTATACCTGACGAATTTATCAATACCGTCAAAGCCCTGTACAGTGATGCATTCACGTACGTTATAATAAATGGCGAGATGAGTACCCACCCCTTCAGAGTAACGAGAGGAGTAAGGCAGGGGGACCCCCTCTCGTGCCTCCTATTTGATCTTGCAATTGAACCACTTGCAGAGTCGCTGCGACAGTCAAATTTAACGGGCATTAAAATCCGTGGTAAACAAGAAAGACTCATCACCACACTATTTGCGGACGACACTATTGTATACCTCGACGACAGCGACGACTTTGGTGACCTGCTGGAAGTCCTCGATGAGTGGTGCATCGCGGCCGGAGCGAAATTTAACATAGCCAAAACGGAACTGATCCCGATCGGCACCCCAGACCACCGCGATCGCGTGCGAGCCAACCGCTTTGTTAACGGTCTTGGCGGGACACTGATCCCTGACCATATTGAAATCGCAGGTGAAGGCGAGCCGATTAGAACACTTGGAGCCTGGGTAGGAAATGGTGTTGATCAGGTCGATACGTGGTCGCGCACTTTGGAAAAAATCGATGCCGCCCTTGAAAGATGGGAACTCGGGCACCCAACCATGGAAGGCCGACGCTTGATAATTTTAATGGTGGTTGGAGGTATGACACAGTACCTTGCTACCGTGCAAGGAATGCCAAAGGACATTGAAGGACGCCTTGAACGCCGAGTCCGGGACTTCCTCTGGGCGGAGAAAGTAAAGGTGACGGTAAATAAGGAGACTGTGTACGCACCGGCAGAAATGGGAGGGAAGGACCTCCTTGACATCGTGGCGCGGAACGAAGCTATCACCATAACGTGGCTGAAAACGTACTTGAGCTTCGGACCAGACAGACCATTGTGGTGTTTTGTGGCAGATGAGATCCTGGTAAAAAAGGTGCCAGTTGATGAGTTCAATGTAGATGAAGCAATGCGCGCGAACGCCTACCTCCAAACATGGGCACCATATCAAACATCGTGGGACCTGGGAAGTAAAGATCTGGCAGGAATGATCAGCGTAGGAAAAAAATACGGAGTCGTGATCGATAACATTGCGGTGTCCCGCGAAAACCAACAAGACATGCCCGTATGGTACCATAAATTCTCCGGCGGGGACCGGAAACTATTTAACCTCCCCCGCCCGGTGGTTAGATGCCTGAGGGAGAAACACCGTGTACGCTCGGTAAAAGATGCAGAACAATTTGCCCGGAAACTTTGGACCCCCGGACACCAGAACGAAGTCTACTGCAGATGCCCGTCATGCCGAGTAACGAAGACAATCACAGGCTGTATCCACCCGCATAAGTGCTATCTTAAGGCTCGGGCAATGTTGAACTCACTTGACGATAAATGGGACCCGAGATTAGTGCAGCCCGAAGATTATGAGGGCGAAGGACCGCAGCCTCGAAATAATGACCCGGACACGTTGGAATTTGACCCCCGGGTCACAACACACGGCACATTAGCGGATACATTTAGAATCTTCACTGAAGGCTACGAGAATGGAACGTACGCGGCGCCGGACATGAGGTTTGCGGAGAATCCAGGCCCGGAAACCACTGTCTACACGGACGGGTCGGCGCTAAACAACAACACGGTAGACGTAGTGGCCGGCGCAGGAGTATATTTCGGAGATGACGACCCGAGGAACAGGTCACTCCGCATCCCGGAGGCATTACGGCCTTCGAACCAGATGGGTGAGATACTGGCCATTAAGGAAGCTGTGACGCTGGCGCCGCTACATCAGTAAAACAGCACAATTGTCTTTGGCATCTTGGGTCTTTGGAACAACAACAACAATAACAACAACAACAACCACAACCACCACCATTGCACCCCCCGGCGGGCGCGTTGTGCTCGTTCCGGCCGCCACGAGCTTCGGGCCCTCGTACGTCGTCGACAGTTCACCTTACCCAGTACCGTCCATAGCCTGGACGAGGTTTCGGCACGCCAACATGAATATCGCGTCGGAAAAAATCTCACCACTACACACGGCGTTTCGCCCTCGACAACGACGAGCAGACATGCCGCCGATCGCGCTGAAACGGCGCCACACCAAGGCACTGTCATCTAGCTAAACTTTGCGCTTTTTAAGCCACTAGTTACACTAGTGTTCCTAGGAAGACAAAGCTGGCTTCTGTACCAACAGAACTCTGTCAGGTGGTACAAAGGAGAACCAGAGCGAGCTCCGACTGCTGGTTGTAGTATCAACGAGACTGAGGCACACAGTTACAAGCGATACCAGGCTCTGAAGTACATTATCAAGGAGGATATTCCTGCCTAGGAACGGAGTACAACAAGGGATCTATAAATATAGAGCCAATGACTGCACAAAGAGGAACCTAGCATTTGCCTAGGAGGACAGAACTCGGCAATAACCAAGTAGATGCCAAGGACGAGGGTCCTAGGGCCATTGGTTACGCAATTGCTACCAAGGAAGACGGATTGGAAACGATAGCCAGTCTCCTAGGAAAGAACGCACAGTACCTAGGGATGGATTATACCTGACTATTTTAGCAGGACTAGCCTAACGGCCCCCGGGAAAGCCAAATGGAGACGATTGGCAATGATGGGGAGATGTCACCTTGCTAATAAGTTCAGACCGCGAACGAACGGACAGTTATCGGAGGATGACAAGACATGAATGAGTGTGCTAGGCGACGCGGAACAGCCTCGGAAGAATGACGCATGATCGGCTGCAGTCGGCAGCCAGTCATTGCAAATACCAGACCCACCTAGGCCAAGGAAAGCATCAGCCACGCTGACTGTTTCATCTGGCCGCAATTACGAATCACCTCGGCAGCGTTTTCTTGCTTGCCGAACGACCAAACACCACCACTCCATTACTCATTTCATCTTATCTCATCTCAAAGGACTCAGTAGTATAAAAAGAACCAGAAAAAGCCGCTATAGCTCAGTTCATCCCCGCTCATCGTAGAACGGTGTGGGTGTCCTCGGGCGATCTGCGGAGAGAATAACATATTTTTCCTCTGTATCTGTATTGTCTGTAGAATCGAATCTTGGTTTTTGATTGGCTATTTTCGGAGTGACATTTAAGTTGAATATCTCTGAGAACCTAGCGCAAGTATAAACAACTAAGTTTCGCGTTGGAACAAGAGGCGGTTCGTTGCTCCACGTATAAAATCTACGAGGGCCACACGCGCTAGGAAGGAAGACTTATCCGTTGCATTGGCTGCGCGGTTACTTCGCATTGGCAACGCAGAGGCTGCGCTAGTTTCGACCTAAACACCAAGTTAGGCGCTAGCTAGGTAGAACGCTTTGGTTGAGCGCAGTGGAAGATTGAACCGGTAGATCGCAGTGAACAGAGCTAGTTGTCCCTAGGCCCCAAAAAGCCAAAGCGTACGGAAACGTTCTTGCGTTAGTACAGGAAACGCGAGTCCAGCAAGGCGGTTATCTGGCCTAGTCTTGTTGAGAGGCAGTACTTGTGGAAGCAGCATAGCCCTATTGGGATTTTCAGACGGAAACTTTACAAACTTTGCCTAGGAGCTACTTCGGTAACCCTAGTACCCTACCCCCCCCCCCAAACCCGTTCACAAATCACCAGTCGGTGTGCAGCGTTTCGAGTCAAGGATTGTGGTAGTACCAAAGAACAGACCAGAGAGTAGGACCAGTGTCAGTAGCAGAACAGAAATCGATACCTTTTCGTTTGCCCCTAGGAATCCAAAACCAGTAGTCGCATACTACGGCTCGGACCCGAACTCAACCAAGGAGTGCGCCAGTTCTTGGGAGTATAAAGTGAAGTTGTGTTAGTTGTGTGTGTTAGTGGTTTGTTGCATTTAGTGCGCATTCCCTAGGCATATCCTAGCGAGTTTCATAGTCAGGCGCAGCTGCCCGTTTCAACGGCCTTCGAGGCGCGCTTCCAGATCGCCGCCCCTCCACCGAAACCTGCGGCGCAGCTTCAGGCTGCGTTGAGCGGTATGCGAATTGGTGTCGAGGAGCTCGCGAAGGGGACAATAATGGTGAATGGGACGCGCGTTGGCATCATGCGCGACTTTGCGGCGCGTGTCAACAATCTTGTTACGGACGCGAACACAGGCGCGGAGCAGGGCGCGGCGCTCTGGCTTTTCTATGACGGGATGGAGCCGTGGCTTCGCACTGCGATTGGGGCGATACTGGCTAGTTGGGACGACATGGTGACGGCGCTCATCAACGTCCCGCAGCACGTTGTCGACGCGGCGGTCGCGGCACACAAGGAGAAGATGCGTGTCGAAAACAAGATGAACGATGTTTTGCGCAAGATAGACGCGATGCACATCGCGCCCGTCGTGTATCAGGCCCAAGCACCGGGGCCCGCGCCTGCTGTTGGGGGAGCAGCGGGTGCGGCAGTGGGGGGTGGGGGTACGGGAGGTGGAGCGGCGGGAGGCGGGGCGCAGGCGGGCGGAGGTGTAGCGCATGGAGGTACAGGAGGAGGCGGGGGATTCAGGCGCATTCCCACTGAGGCGGAGAAAACGGTGTTGCGCGCGGTGTTGGCGGGGACGATCACGCGCCGCACTACCGACCAGGCGCAGTATGCGCAGCAGCGCGCCGAATGGGAGACGCGCAACAGCAGCGTCCCAACGGCAACGCTCCACATTGCGTTGACAGGCTACCCGCTCACTCCGGGGACGGAGAACCCGGCGACTGGGGAGTGCTGGGACTGCGGGTACCGCGAATTGCCGATTCATCGCGGGGACTGTCGGGGTAGGGCGCGGGTTCCGACTCTCGAGCGCCGTTTCCACGCGGTTTGCGGGGGCTGGCTGCTGCCGCCGAGGAATAATGCGGGTGTCAATGTGGTGGAGGAGGAGCAGCAGCAGCGAGGTGTTCCGTGGTACGAGGCGGGGGACGCGAACACGAGCACACCGCAGGGTTTTTGACGGGGGTCGTAGCGCGAGCCCAGCGTACGACTCCGAGCCCGGGCCAAATTGGTGGTTGCGGTGCTCCAACATGTGACTCTATCGACGATGAATCAAATATTCTTGAGCTTTACATGTTGGAACCGCGAGTACCTGAAGATGGGAGCGTCCCTTTCATGCATTGGGTGGCGCTCTCGGGGACGAAGGGGGAGAAGGTGCGGGTGTTTGGGTTGTTTGACACAGGAGCGGGAATCGGGGTGTTGGATAGTGCGGTGTTCGAGCGGGTGAAAGGGAGGCTGGGAGCGACGAGCGCGCCGACCAAGAGGTTGAGGGTAGCGAACAGGACACTGGTGTGATCGCTGGCACATTGGGAAGGGGAGTTGGAGGTGGAAGGAGTACGCGCGAAGGGGAGTTTCGAGGTGTTCGACAGCAGAGGGGAGCTGGGATATGTTGATTGGCTTGCCGTTGCAAGCGGTGTTGGGGGTTGTACATGACACCAAGAGGAATGAGGTGACAGTGGACGCGGGAGGGAGGTCGGCGCGCCTCAAGAACCAGAACTTGAAGGCACCGCGCGAATTCTCGGACGTGTACAAGGCCGCGCAAGTCGCAGCGAGGCGTGGAGCCTCAACGGGGGTGAATTCGTTAGCGATTCCCCCTGCGAGGCGAGTCCCTTCCGTAATTAACCCCAAGAACGCTCACGTACACCGAGTTTCCGTGTTGGCGACAGATACTCCCCGCGAGCGATATCAATCTGGTGTGGAGACTGAAGAGCGTCTCTCCGGCGAGGACGCGGAGGGGAGGGAGGGAGGTGTTGCGGAGGTGGAGGCTGAAGTGGGGTGTGCGGAGATCCACGAGGTGGGGGGCGATGAGGTGACGGAGGTCGGGGTCGGGGATATCAGCGAGGAGACGCTGGACGAGGCGGGGTTCGAGGGAGACAGCGAAGGATTGGAGGAGGAGGAAGCGGGAGCGCAGGTGGGAGGAGTGCCGCAAGCGGTGAGGGAAGGGGTACCGCTGCCAGATGAGATGTATGACGCGATGCTGCGAGACGCACGCGCAGAGGGTGTAGAGGAGGAGTACTGGGAAGGGGAGACGGAGGAAGATAAAGGCGACGCGAGGACACGCGAAGCCTCAACGGGGGGTATATTGTCCGCAATTCCCCCCGCGAGGCGAGTACTTCTTGATATCTTGCCATCTTGGATGAAAATTAACCGTCTATCTCGAGTGACAAATATCACCGCCGGCGGCGAAATGCATGCGAGGAGGAAGGGGGGAGTGGGGAGCGATGAGAGGTACAGTGGGGTGACGGAAAGGGTGTGGAGAGTGGGAGACGAGGGAGATGGGGGGAGGAGCGACAAAGCCGACGCGAGGCCACGCGAAGCCTCAACAGGGGGTATGTTGTCCGCAACTCCCCCCGCGAGGCGAGTACTCCTCGAAATCCTGCCGCAGTGGATGACTACTGACCACAATCTGCATGTTGCACATGTCAACGCCGTCGACAACATCTATACGAGGGCCACCGATCCCTTCAAGACGGCGCGTGTAGCGCGTATCCTCGAGCTCGTAGAGATCGGTCCCAACGTCTCGGAGGAGCAGAGGCGTGCGATCGAAGCACTAATTGCGAGCTACGCGGACGTTTTCGCGATATCAGTCGGCGAGGTCGATGCAGTGAAGGGCGCAGTTTACTCACCCAACATCCCGGCGGACGCGAAGTTCAAGACAGGCGTGCCGAACCAGCGACCATGGACTTTGCCCCAGAACTTGGACGTCAACGCGCAGGTGGACAAGTTAGTGGACGCGGGAATCCTGGTACCAATCGACGCGAAGGATGTGAAATGTGTAAGCCCGATTACGCTGGCAGAGAAGGAGCAGGGGGGCGGGATGACGCTGAGTGAGCTGGTGCATGCAGTGGAAAGGGAGTGTCAGAGGGAGGGGATGCTGCCCAGGATGGACCTGCCGCCGAAGGATCCGCTGCGTGCGCCCACGGTCGAGAAGGCAGCATCGTGGAGGATATGCGGCAACTTTAGCGAACTCAACAAGTATTTGGAGATCGTGCCGTTCCCGCAGGGTGACATACGTGAGAAGCAGAGATGTATATCCGGCCACAGATACGTCTCCGTTTTTGACTTCGCATCGGGTTTCTTTGCGCTCGAGGTGGCGGAGAAGATACGTCCATACCTGTGCGTATTGGTGCCGGGGAGGGGGTATCATGCGTACGGGCGGATGCCCTTCGGGCTGCGAGATGCGCCGACGGCGTTTGGAGAGGTGGTGGCGCGACGGATGTGGGATTTGGTGGTGACAGAGTTGATGGCGTTGTTTGTGGATGACGGCGGGGCGGCGGCGGACGGATTTGACGAGATGGTCGCGAAGTTACGGAAGATCTTCGACCGAGTTCGGGAGGCGGGACTCTCATTGTCAGCGGCGAAGACAAAGGTCTTCATGACCGAGGCGGTGTTCGCGGGCTCGCGGGTAGGACCGAAGGGTGTTTCGCCAGACCTACGCAAGCTTACTACGATTGTGAACTGGCCGACACCGCCCAACGCCCTCAATCTCAAGTCGTTCCTCGGACTCACCCAATATTTCAGGGATCTCGTGGAGAATTACGCCAAGAAGGAGGAGCCGCTGCGGGATTTGTTGAGGGAGGTAGAGGCACCGCTGGGGGAGGGAGCGAGGACGTACAGGCAGGCGATGAGAGCTTTCAAGCTGGCGCCGTTGTGGACGAAGGAGCATACACGGTGCTTCTTGGAGCTGAAGCGCATCCTGACGTCGGAGCCTGTTTGTCGGTCGCCGCGGTTCGAGACGGTGAAGGAGTACCCTTTCATCGTGGCGAGCGACGGGTGTGGGAGTGGGTTTGGGGGAGTGTTGTCGCAGAAGATGGAGACGGCGTTGCCGGGAGGGAGGATGGTGGTGAGGCGACACCCAATCGCGTTTGCGTCGAAGAGGACATCGGCAACGGAGCGACGATACGCGCCCCATCTACTCGAATTCGCTGCGCTGAGATTTTCACTAGACAAGTTTTCCAATGTCATCTGGAGCCAGCCGGTGAAAATCGAAACGGACTGCAGCGCTTTGCGGGACGTCCTACTCAACGACAAGCAGACGAGTCACCACGAGCGATGGAACAACGGGTTGGCAAGTTTCAATATTGTTGGGGTGAAGCACGTGAAGGGGTCGACGAATGTGGCGGCGGATGCGTTGAGCAGGAAGTACGAAGGAGTTCCGGCGATGGAGGGGGATGGACACGGGCAGACGGTGTCGCCAGATTGGGAGGAGAGGGCGGGGCTGGTGAATGACATGTTCGCAGTGGAGGACGTGATTGGGTTGTACGAGGTCTGTGTGGAGCGGTGCGGGGGGACGGAAGGGGGTTCGTTCTTGATCATGCTGCTGCCAGAGGGGACGATGGCGCTGCGTGAGCGGTTCAAGAGCGATCCCTACTTCTTGGAGGTGATAGATGCGCTGGCGGAGATGGATATGGGAACATCGATGAGGGAGAGACAGCGGGCGAAGAATAAAGCGAAGGACTTTTTTGTGGAAGACGGGAAGCTGTGGGTATTAGGTGGTGTGCGGAAGGTGCGGGGGAGGCCGAGGCGGGAGTGCGTGACGGAGGCGGAGGCGCTGGAGCGGGCGGTGAAGGTGCACGTAGAGGGGGGACACTTCGGGCGCGATTCGGTGAAGATGCAGCTGACCAACGTAATTTGCAGGCCCAAGCTTGACGCGATTATCATCGACGCGATCCGCGACTGCGGCAAGTGCAAGGCCTTCGGTCCAAAACACATCCACTCCCTGCTCGACCCCATCACCCGTTGACATCCCATGGAGCTCCTTGTGGGTGACTACCTCTCCATGCCGAAAGGGAAAGGAGGCTACAAAACGCTTGGTGTGTATCTTGACTGCTGCTCCCAGCACGTGTGGGCGGATAAATACAAAACCGCGGGCACGGGCAAGACGACGAACGATTCTCTTTACCACATTGCACACGACTTCATCCCTCCCGAGACGTTCATGACCGACGGCGGCTCCCACTTTGACTGTAACGAGGTGAAAGCATTTTGTGCGAGGTGGGGGATAAAGCACCATGTCGTCGCAAAGTACTCGCCGTGGATTAACGGGCTCGTCGAAAACACTAACAAGTTGCTCATATACGTGCTGGCGAGGCTGTGCGCGCCGGATGTCGGGGAGGAGGAGTGGAAGGCAGCGACGTGGGAGAAGCTGCCGAAGAATTGGCCCGAGCACGTCGACGAGGCTATCCGTATACTCAATGCGCGAGTCTTACCATCCATCAAGTTCACGCCGAAGGAGATCTTCCTTGGCCGCGTTGTCAACACTCCCAAAACGCTGTTGGCTTTCGCTCTCGACGCTCCTATGGATTCGGACTACCAGACGAACATGGCCTACGTCGCACAGCAGGGGCTGGACAGGTACGCCGAACGGGTCGTGTATGCGCTAGGGAGGAAAGCGGCATTCGACTGCAAGGTTATCGCGTCGCGAGCGGGAGAGGTGACGTTCGAGAAGGGGCAGTTGGTGCAGGTGGCGGGGAGTGTATGGGACTACACCTTCAAGTCACTCCGGAAGCTCATCCACTACTGGTCGACGCCTTACCGAGTCCTGGAGCGCATATCCCATTCATATAAACTCGAAACACTACAGGGTGAGGTACTCGACGGTGATTACAGTTCGCGACGTCTGCGCGCCTTCGTTCCTAAAAAGGGTGGGCGGTTGGAGGCAGCGCAGCAGGTGTTTGTGGAGGCGCACGAGGATGGGTGGCGGGAGGTGGGTGTGGCGGAGAGGGAGGCGGTGGAGGCGGAGAGGGCGGCGGAGGTCGGGGCAGAGGTGGTGCGTGCTGTGTGATCGAGTTTGCGTAGGGCGCCGGGACGGCGCCATCTTGTTGGTGGGCGCATGTGGTGGCGGGAGTAGGCGGCCAGGGGGTGGCGGTGTAGGTGTTTGGCACGGTCTTTAGATAGTTTGGGCTTGTAGATTAGTCAGCAGCATCATTCCTCCTTGCACACACTGCGAGAGATTCTCCCTCAGTGTGATCGCCGAGTTCACCGCCACTCAGATCCCCGACCACTCCAACAGCAGGCATGTTACCGACTACACAATCAGGTCATTATTGCCTTCTCCCTCCCCTTTTATATGTAAGATGCAGTATGGCAGTGGAGCACCTCAGTTGAATGAATGAGTTTTTGATCAAAAGTTGAACCAGGTTGAACTTACTCTTGGAGATCCCACTGGCAGTGAGTCATAATCAGTCACTATGAACGCGAGCAGAGTGCTTGATTGAGATCCAAATTGAAGACCCGGAAGCGACGAAAAGGAAAGAAGAAGAAAAAGAAAAACAATGAGTTTCAACTCCATGACCCGACCTCGAATTGAATGAGGAACTCCCGCTTAACCTTAAACCTTTGTTGTCCAAGGACGGCAGGGGTGTTACCAACTACACCACCAGGCCATTGACTCCTTTGTCCCTACATGGTATGGACTACATGGATTGAATGTTCAAGTCAGACTCGGAGTTGTTGTGCGATTAATATTGAACCACATCAACAACTTGACGCCACCACATTCTCATCGCGCATGGTGAACTGAGTGCTCGTTTAAAGCCTTGTAGGCTTCAACCAAAGAAACGAACTCGGAGCTCGAAGCTCGAATAAAACAGAAAAGAAAAGGAAAGGAAGCAAAAAGGAAACAAAAAGACATGCAATGACCCAACCCCGATTCGAACAAGGAGCTCCTACTTAGACTACTTGACATTCACCTAGTATCAGTAGGAGTGTTACCAGTTACACCATCAGGTCATTGTTCCCTTTCTCCCTCTTATATCATATGTAGCCGAGCCAGGACTTGGGTGAGTTTCAATGGAAAATCAAAGCAAACACACTTGAAATAAATCCCCTCGTCGTGCAGGAAGCTAGCTTGAGTTGGGTGCTGAATCAAGTGAATCTAAACAAACATACTTACGGTACTGGAGAGACCAGGAGAGCAGAAAGACGGGGAAAAAAACGAAGATGAAAGAAAGAAAACAAAAAACCTATCAACACACCATGATCCGACCCCGAATCGAACGAGGGACTCCCACGCAAATGTTCTTGCACTTTCAAAAATGGTAGGTGTGTTTCCGGTTACACCATCAGGGCATTGATCCCTACCTTCTTGTTATACCTTCCTGCTATACTATAGGAATATGTAGATTAAATCAGTTTTCAGTGGGAAGTTGAACACAAATTAAGTTGAATTTGCTTGAAGATCAATCACAGTAAAATTGTGCTTGGGGCACTTGAGAGTTCAGCCAAAGAACTTGAAGAGATGTTGACAAGCTCGAACTTCGAACACAAGAAAAGAAAACGAAAGGAAAGAAGACAAAAGAAAATGGCTGGAAGGAAGGAAATGGCCTGACCCCGATTTGAACAAGGGACTCCTACGTAACTATTATTACGGTCACATATGTACTCAGCTTTAACTACTAGGATGAGCAGGAGGTTGGCAGGAGGAGGGGATGGTCATAAATGGTATTTAATTGGAAGGTGGGGTGCTCACTACTGCCCCCCAGGTGCTTCTGACTTGGAGGAGCCGTCAACCCTGAAGTCGAGGTCGGCAAAGGAAAGACACGGTTCGGACCGGCCGCCATCAAATCATGATTTGTGAGGAGACGTGATGTGTTAAAGTTCGACAATTGAAAGAGGATCCCTGGTAATTTCTGACTCTAGTACACTCACTTTTTGCCCAGCCAATGTGCTGCTGTTCATAATTCGGACAGCAATTACTGGTATTTTTTTTGGCCGCTGATGCCTCGGTAAAGTTCTTATGGTGTCCTTACTCCAAGAAGAGTAAATAAAAACCGATCAATTTGTCGGTACTTAAGTAATATATACACTACAATGACTTCTTGGTATCCTTGATTACCTGCTGAAGTTCTTCGATTTCCTCTTGTTTGCCGAGCTCTTGGTATGTCTTTGCGAGATTCTCCATAGCAAGGATGGTGTCAGGATGTTTGTCACCCAAAATTTGCCTTCGCTTCTGAAGCACCTCAACCTCCAGGCCCAATGCTTTGTTCAAGTCACCCAAAGTGTAATGTGTGACTGCAAGGTTGGCCATGGCTCTCAGTGTGTCTGGGTGATCTGCACCTAGCAGTTTCCTTTGTTTCTTCAGCACTGAAACCTCAATCTCCTTTGCTGTTTGGACTGCACCCAAACCAGAATATGTTCTGGCAAGATTACTCATTGCCAAGAGTGTGTTTGGATGATCTTCTCCCAGAAGTTTGGTTCGTTTCTCAAGCACTAGAAGCTCAAGCTCCTCTGCTTTCCTGAACTCTCCTAGGTTAGAATATGTTCCGGCAAGGTTGCCCATTGCCAACAGTGTGTCTGGATGATCTTCTCCAAGAAGTTTGGTGTGTTTCTCCAGCGCCAGAACTGCAAGCTTCTCTGCTTTCTCAAACTCCCTTAGCTCAGAATATGTTGAGGCAAGGTTACCCATTGCCAGCAGTGTGCTTGGATGATCTTCTCCCAGAAGTTTGGTGCATTTCTCCAGCACCAGAACCTCAAGCTCCTTTGCTTTCTGGAACTCCCCTAGCTTAGAATCTGTTTGGGCAAGGTTGCCCACCGCCAACATTGTGTTTGGATGATTTTCCCCAAAAAGGAGTTGTGACTTCTCAAGAATCTGTTCAGCAATGCCCTGTGCATCTTTAAACTTTCCTGCGTCATAGTATACTTTCCAAAATGCCTTCCTGAAGTCGACTGCTCCATCAGGGTTGACAGACTTCAGTAGAACAAGGTGAGGTAAAAGCCGCACTGAGCTTTGTTGTATTTCATTCTCTGGGATCTCAGCAATGCACATGCCTAATATAGAGCTCATGCATGACTGAAGTGGTGTTTCATTGGGCAGGGTACTCTGACTCCATGCATGGACCAATGGATGGATGGAAAACAGCTTAGTTTTTACATCAAAGCTGATCAGTGAGTAGGTTTTGATCTCAGTGATGACATCCAGGAATTTGAGAGAGTTCCATTCCCTGTGGGTCCCAAGAAATGAGAGAGAAATTCAAGTGGCTCCTGCAATTCCTCCCTAGGTGGTAACCATGATGGAAAGTCATACTTTGAAGCAGTGCTGAACATGTCTTCCGAAATCCCAGTGTAGTGTAGAAAGGAGCAGAGCTGTAATAAAGTTACTGCAAGGTGACTGAGCTGGTTGAAGCTAATCTGCCATGTTGTGAAGACTGTTTGAGCATAGTCATCATGGGACTGAGCGGCCTTCTCGCTGAGCAGTCTGGCCCGATTATTGTGGTACAGAGCCAGGTACCCTGCAAGGTCTTCAGACTTTGAGATGAATGCACCAGCCTGGACAATTGCAAGGGGTAGGTAATACAATTCCTATAAGAGAGATCAGACCTTTTGTTCATAATTTAGTTGATGTTATCCAACCTTCACAATTTCAGTTGCAAGTTGAAGATTTTCTTCAGAGCTCTCTTTGTTTGCCCTTCGAAGTAACAGGGTGGTTGCATCTGCTTCTTCCATGTCAGACACAAGAGTGTGAGCTCCATAGCTACGAAGTTCAGGATTCCGAGAGCTGATTATGATGTTGCCATGGCTGCACTTTGGGAGAAAATCATGGAGGTTGATTTTTGGGTCATCAGCATTATCGAAGAAGACAAGCCATTTGTTGCGGTTAGATTGAAGCCACCTCAAGGCATCCTGTGCAGAGTCACCAACACTTTTGGAGACAGCTATACTCTTTAGACCTGTTTCAATTGTCTCAACTTTGCTAGTGTCAACAAGAAAGGCATCAGAGAAGCTGGAAATCAATTCAGTTGGTACTTCATTTTAGTTGAGGAAATGGGGGAACCTTGACTGTTCAATGAACTTCAGAGCAATCTGTGTCTTTCCGGCCCCACCAAGGCCATATAGGACATAAATGTGTTGGTGTCCTGAGTCTGCATTGAAGAATTGATGCATCTTGTCCAAGATTGCCTCTCTGCCTTGAAAGATCCTGGATGGAGGAGGACAATTGTTGATATTCTGAACTGCTTTAACCACGGCAAAACCTAAAAATATTAAGCTTCAACATAATGTAACGGACAAAGGACATACTGGGGGCCGTTATAATAGTGTGCATCTCATCTACTTTGAAGTTGGTCTCAACAATTGCCATTAGCTATGATTCAATTAGATGAAAACAGTGTAGCAGATTTAAGAGAACCTTGCCTTCAGTTTAGAACACACTCCTCCGATCTGTGTCTGATACCCCGCAATCTCATCTGTGAGACTGCTTGACTTTAGGAATTCCTTGACTCGTCCCCGAAAGCCTTTGGGTTCATCCTGCAAATTCCGGATTGCAAGGATTACTGTTTCGAGATAACTGGAATAGTTGCGGTACAAGAAAGAGACAAAACAAGGATTTACAGCACCTTTCAAGTTCCTCGCATAGGCCCTTGAATTTGATAGCAGCAGTATTCCCATGGGCCTTGATTTGGTCATGAAGAATGGTGATAATTTCTGTACTGCTGCTGCACAGCTCTTCCAAGTCCTCGCGATTCTTCTTCACTGTCTGCAACACCAATTATATCGGAAGTCATTCAATTTAGATGCTCGCACACACCACAATTGTCTCCAAAAGAATCAGCACGGTGCCAGAGACTCCTTTGATGTAGGGAAACGAAGCACATTCCGCTGCCGTCGTGATGGTCTTTACTGTGAGGATTGCAGGTGAGAGCCAATCTGACTTTGTTTTGGATGGAGCCTTGAATGGGCGCAAAATTGTTCCTCCTGTTGTAAGAGGGGCTGGGGAGCCGGAGGTCGGGGGAGATGTGGTTGACATGGCTAAGGACAAGGACGGAGACAACGGGGCGGACAACGAGGCCGTAACCCGTTGCACGACTTGTACAGCTTTTTTCGAATCAGATTGATACCGCTGTCAACGGCCAGAAAATAAATAAATAATGTAGGAAGTCGCAAGTTGCGATTGGACATTCGAAATTATCATATGCAAGGGTACAATAAAGGACGGAGATTTTATGTCGCACGCGCGAAGGTCAACGGAAACGAGCGAAGGTCAGGAACTTCTGCGCCGCAACACAAGTATCCCTCACCCGCACATACAGCCACCGGCTGAGCACCACAGCCAAGGGACACCACAAATAACACGTCGACGTTGGCGGCTACACCCTGCGCCGCCATGAAGGCGACGGTGGACGGTGCTCACTCGTCACCAGCTATAGCTCGATAATGACGATCTGAATCACCTCCGACTGAGCAGTCACAATCCCAGTCTGGGACGGGAGCGCATCGACGGCCCACCGTGCGCCCGCTCTTGTCCCCTCCGTTCTAACCCGCATCCGTATCCGGAGACCCCCGCTGACCCTCCGTCAGCTTGTGTCCTCCTCCCCAGGGCAACGCGAACGATACGAGGGTGCGAGGGCGAGTGCGGTTCCCTCCGATACCCGCCCCCTCCGTACCCGCACCGGCGCACCCGGTCCCAATCACCCCCGCCCCACACCCACTTTCCCCATCTCCCGACAACATCCTCCCGCGTCGAGAACAGCACAAGGCGAGCTCGTAACGATCGGAGCAGCGTCGCACCGCACACCCGCAAAGAACACTCCTCGCTCTCGAGAACGACACCTTTCCCCTCCCCCTCTCCCGCAAACCCAAGCGAAACAAATAATAAATAAGAGAAAGGAATAACCCATCCAAAGGAAGTGCGCTTCCAAACCGCAAGATGAGACATCCGCGATAACCAGGTTGCAGTACACCTCTCGTCCGTTCCAAGAGGGGGGAGCGAGGCCGACGTTGACGGGGACGTGAGCGCGCAGGACGAGGGCGAGGGCGTGAGCGCGCACTTTCATTTGAGCCGGGAGTGAGCGTGGGCGTGGGCGTGCTAAGCCGAAGAAGCGTGCGAGTGCGATGGGCGACGTCTTTTGAGGCACGCGCGGGAAGGGGGTGCGAGTGTGCATGTGCGTCAGGTGCGGGGGGCGGTGGGGGAGTGCGCGTGCGAGTGGAGGTTCATGCGAGCGCGCGAGGAGCAACGTCGTCTCGCTCCGGCCGTGTCGCGTGTCACTGGACGGAATTCAGCGTTAGTACGAGTTATAGGGAAAGTTAATGAGATAAAGTAGCGAGAGGCAACGCGACGAGAGCGTGCGCGGTTCGCTACACGCCCCCTCCGTACTCGCTCCCTACCGCACCCGCCCCGCGGTCACTTTCCCCGTCTCTCGACAACATCCTCCCGCGTCGAGAACAGCACAAAGCGAAGGGGTGTATCTGAATGCTTCGACGCTACCCCACAAACGCTTCTCGTTCTCGAGAACGCCCTTCTCCCGCAACCCAAAAACCAAAACGAAAAGAAAAAAGAAAGGAAGAAAGCCTACCCACCATGGAACCGCGCTCCCCGAACCCCGAGAGAGCACCCGCGATAACGAAATCGCGGGGTCGAAGTGGACCTCAGGGCGCAAGGAGGAGGTCGAGGCCAGCGAGGATGACGAGGCCGGTGCGGCACCAGGGCGAGGCGAAGGCGAGGGCGCGCAAGACGAGGGCGTGGGCGTGCGAGCGGGAGTGAGCGTGCGCATGTGCGGGGCGGCATCTTTGGAGGCGCGGGGCAGGCATGCGCGACGGGTGAGAGGAGTGGGAGTGAGCCTGCGAGCGCGGTGGACTACGTTTTTCGGGGGTGTGAGTGACGTGCGGGGTGCGCGCGCGCGCGGAGGTCGTCATGCGAGTGCACGAAGAGCGACGTCGTCTCACTCTGGTCGTGTCGCGCCGTGGGCGAACGTACCATGTCTTGGGCCACTGCAATTCAGTCAGTCAGTATGCACCACAAAGGAAATGATACATAAAAAGGGATAAGGAGGAAGGAAGACGCACCTAGCACGAGGGCCGCCCGCGTCATAACGGGGTATACCGAGCCGGCGGATTCCTCTGAGTCCTCGTTCTTGTCGCCCTCGTCGGCATCCGCATGTCGTAGTTTCGACACCGTTTGCAGCCCTGAGGACGCTGCGAGGATGCCTTTGTTTGGGTTTTTCGACGGGGTGCGCCTGATCGTGCGAGTGGCCGGGTTCTGCAATGAGCGCTATAGAACGGAGTGCAACGAGAAGACGCACCATGGAACAAAGATTAAGCCAGCTAAGTTATTTAAGTAGACGCGAGGCCGAAGCCCCGACGAGACGGCGAAGAGGGCTTCGAGGCCGATGGAGAAGCACAGCGCTGGGAAAGTGGGTTGTTTCAGTGCTGGGTTGAGAGGACGAAGGACGAACGAGGACGCACCGATGAGGAAGACGCACCGTTCGTGGGGGATCATCGCAAAATCGTGCGCCGGGGAGGGAACAGCACCAAACTGAAGTTTTTACTTCCTGTCTTTTTCTGCTTTCACAGAGGAGGACAACAGGTCGCCGAAGCGTGCGAGGGGATTTGAGGAGGTCAAGGTGGCTGCCGCTGGACGCGACGAGAGGCCGGACGACACGAAACGCGCGAAAACCCTTCTTCAAGTTGGATCGAATCGACTGCGCATAACCGGAAGGGTCCGAGGAGATGAGACACAGATACATGTAATAGCTTCAGCGAGAGAGGAGTTCGAAGAGGTAGTTCTACGCCAACCGGATGCCAACTGAGGGAACTCGAGTTTTGGGGTGAGAAGCCACGGAGCATATGGATCAGTCGGCCCGACTTCCGAGGATTCAACCACACTGCACAGCCACAATGTTGAACTTTCTCAAAGCTGTTGTCCACTGTTCCAGAGGTGACGAGGAGCTACCCACTTGAAACTACGTTCAACTGCCACACCTGATCCGCCGAATCTTTGTTCAACTTCAAGCGCCTGATCCACGTCGCCGACTTTCACCATAGCATCTAGTTGTTCAAAAGAGAACTGCATTCTGTGGGTCTGAAATTTACCATACATCGACCAGGAATCGTACACTGGAAACGAAATCATGCACTAAACAACGCCCCCCTCGGCTTCCTCAACGACTCTGCGAATCCGAGGAACGTCTCAGCAAGTCGAACCTGCCAAATCTTTGAACAAGAGGAATCTCTAAATTGAAAAAAAAAAAAAAACACACCGTATCAAGCGCGTCAGAATAAGACGAATTTATGATTGCCTCCGGGGGAGTCAGCGGGTCGCGTGGAGCATTGGTTTGAACTTCGAGCGCAATCTGGGCCATGCGTCTCAGAACCGCACTTTGGGAGGCGCGTCCGAAAGAAACGGCATGGAAAGATAGCGGCTTGCTATACAATCAATCAGAGTGGTGCCCAGATCCGGCAACGGGAGTGCAACATACCCGTGCCTCACGGCACTGCGACTGAGGCCGCGAACTGTCTCATCGGTGACACTGCATTCACCATCAGAGAGAAAAATAACCACAGGTGTCCTGGTTTAGCGAAGTCAGAAGAATAAAAAGAATGATACATAAATCACGAACCTCTCAGTGCTCCAGTGATCGCGCATTAATTGTCGGGCAGTTGTGAGTGCGAGGGTGAAATCAGTACCACCACCAGTCTCGTACGCCAAGAGCTGGTGCAACAAGTCATCGGGAGTGCTTGTGAAGTCGTTGGCGATGGGGACCGAGGCGCCATAATCAAACAGGACCACACTATAGGCGTCTCTGCGTGCAGGAACAGCCGTCGCCCGACCGCCGTTATTCAAAGCGGTGTTACGCGACATCCAGAAACCATGCAAAGCGGAATAAACAGCACCGAGTCGGTTGTTTGAATAGCGAGCGATCAAAGGAGTTCCTGGCGCATTTTGCAACGGTCCGCGGTCGGTGGAGCCCATGGACCCGGAGCTTGTGCGCCATGAGCGGCTAGTTCAAAATACTCGACTAACAGAGGACCTACCGATCGATGGCGAATATGCTACCAACAGAGTTGCTGTGAGTCTTGTGAACAAAGGGAAGAGTCGGACATACACATGGAAGGCTTGCTGCATCACCGACGGATTTTTGCAATTGAAGACGTGGCCATCATTAGAAACCTATCCCAATGCCCTGGCCACTTTTGCCGGCGCATGGAAAAGAGGACAAGTGCAGTAAGATGGACGCGGCGGATTAGTGGCGGTTCCTAGATGCTCGGTGTCTAGTTTAAGGTCAGAAAGAGTGCTGATAAGATCCTCCGATATCAATTTATTTACCCGGACACATCGCGTCACTTGGGTAAGATGAGCAACGGCTTGAATTTGTTTGCTTAACATACCATTTCGAGAAATTGACCTGGTCGGGTCTGGAATAGGGATCTAGAGTTGAAGGATAAAGCAATGGATTCGGCATGCGCAGTGTGATTCCGACCTTTGAAGCCTAGGGAGCCAGGTTTAAATGAGACCAAATGCACACTGATTTCGACTTACCTGTGCGCCTCCAAAACAAGGAGTGTGAGATCCAATCTTTCGCACGGTTGGGATTGGGTGTGAGGCGAGTCTTGATATGTTCAATTTCCGGCCCGCCGCAGGCCGCGGCATCATCCGCCCGGCAATAGTCGAGATGTGCGTGTCGGCCAAGCTCCTTGCAAACGAGGTTACAAAGCATGGGAGCGCCATCGTCATCTTTGCCGAACTTGCGACCGTTAAGTTCCAAGATAGTTCCATCCGGACCGTCGACGGCCCAGCGGGTTTTTGACATTGAACCGTGGTGAGTCTCGTGCTCCTGCTGTGAATGACCTGAAATCTATTAGCTCTCCTCGCCGGACGCGCGACAAAAATCGAGTACCCACCTCGAGGCAAGGTACAAAAATATCCACAGCTTTCACAACGCGTCTCGCAAAAGTGAAAGGGATTCGGAGCGGTGCTGTGACTGTGTGCTCCGGGATGTGTTTTGTCCCCTGGGGGAATTAAGATAACACAAGGGAGGCGTTTGGCAACTGAGGAAAAAAATCAACATGCTTGCACCGGCGACTCAGAGTCGGAATATTGACCTTGAGAGTACTGAAGATGGAAATCCTTATTTAGTTTCCGCACTCGGTGGTTCGTCAGGTTACCCATACCTTGGTGTACTGGAACGTTTCGTGGCGACCTGTGAAGGTTGCTTCGATGGATTGAGGTGCAGTCTCAATTTCGCATGTGCCGAGGGCTTGACAAGTCGCCTTGCAATTGTGACTTTGCCTATCACCGAGTTTAAATTTTGAAGATTTGATGAAATTTATTTCTCACCCGCAGAGATGAACAGCGTCAGTATCGAGTCCGTGAAGATGATCGGTATCGGAACAGAGACGTTCGCAAAGCTCGCACGGTAAAGAACACGCAGAAGCATCACAGACATGCTGTGTATGAACCTCGTCACTGTGATAAATGGATTATTTGTTCCCGCCCGGAGACCATGATCGACAAACCTTGGAATCACGCATGTCTTTGAGCAAGAGTACGGTTTACGAGCAACGCGCAAGTTCTTTAGATCACACGGCTGAAAAAGATATATGAGACCGGCCGCACATTCGTACTGGTTCACCGACCTGTCCGCATTTGTGTAAGCGTGCGGAGCACATGTGGCCTCCCTCCGAATGTCCAACGTTCTACGGTCATGAGTTATTGAACTGAGCATCGCCACAGAGGGTGTAAAAACCTTCATGCAACCTCCGAGACATCCTTGTTTGTCATTCAGTTCACACGGCTCACCGCACAAATGAATGTCAACGGCGCAGCTAGTTTACGGTGAGCAGAGATGCATGAGAATAGTAATGGCGTACATGTGTGGCCCAGCATGTCCAGCCCTACGCTTGATTAGCGGTGAATTAACTCGTGTGGAGGTAAAAACGTACGGCTGTCCGCAATCTTTCTCAGTGCCCGGATGATCCTCTCCAAAATCGCAAGAATGAGCGCAGTTGTGAGAGGTCCGACAGTCGTGGGGTATCTCGGAATCGTGACGGCGACTGAGTAAGCAATGCAGTTGGCATTTGGCACACTGCGTCCCGCAAACTTCCACGTTTGCTCGCAAATCCACGATAGTTGTTTCGAACATTCGACGCAGCACCTCCATGTTGGCGTGAGTAGTTGTAAATCTGGACAAATTAGACGATATCCATGCATGAACATGCTGGATTTAGTCTCTCGTAGACAGACACTTCAACGGTAAGCTCGGAACTCGCTTGTCGATATGTGATTTCGCCGCAAAGTGCCAGACGCCCAGAGCCATTGCGAGATCACCGTTGGCGTAGCGGTTTCGAGAGATGAGGAATGAGGCGAGGGCGGCAACCTGAATCTTCAAATAAAATATTAAACATTGAACTGGACGACGCAGCGCAGATGCAAACACAAAACATACCATGGGGTGGGGACGACGCTTACGAACAAAGAAAACTCCTTTGGTCGATGGTGCCGCCATGGACTCGGTCAAAAACATGGGGAGAGGCAGGCGGATGCAATATTTGGAATGAATCTTCGCCATGCTGAAATTGGCAAGAAGTTCGGGCCAAGTAACGACATGCGCGTTCGTTCGAGCATTCGAGCTAGCACGAAACCTCGCGTGCTCATCGGGTCTGTCTGGATCATCGCGGGTCGCGCGACCGATTTGCTTGCGCGCCTCGTTCGCTACAAGTCGCACGGCCCACGTCGACATGAAGGGTCGGGCGTGGTTACTGTGATTCTCTGGGCCAGAGGTGGAGAACATGCACTTTTTTTCGTGTGAATCGGCGCATTTTTTCGTCGGATAACTCGCTTTATGGTGATAGAGCAACGGGAGGATGTCTGACATTTTAATGGTGCCTCGACCACGTAGAAAGCGCGCGACAGCGTGGGCATGAGTCGTACCACGGGGATCAATGTCTCCTCGAGGCTTGTTGTAGAACAGTATGGCAAGGAAGTCTCCAATGCTCTCGAATGGCCAAGTTTTCAAGAGGTCCTCGACGGCAGCAAATTTGTCAAGGGACTTTTCTTCCGCAGTTTGCTTTTCACTACGCATGCGGGGCTGAGTGTGTGAGAAGTCGGGAGCGGTATAGGCGATTGGGGGTAGAGGTGGTGCCGTAGGATCGAGGCGATAAGCATTGGCGTCGGCAGGAGGCGGAGGAATGAGGGGATTGGCGTTAAGGGCGGTAGAGATTCGTTTATAGGCGCGAGTGCCGGGGTTTTTGTGGGGCTGATTATTCCCATGAGACATGTAGGGAGGGGACGGCGTGTATAAGAAAAGACAGAACGAGATTTGGCCCAGAAATGAATGAGAAAACGCGTCGTCGGCGTTAGCGAAAAGAAGCGCGTCGAGGCACGTGCCAATTGAAACTCCGCAATTACATAATAGCGGCCTACTGCGATCAGACCTAGGGCTCCGGGCCGTCGCCGTCGCTGACGGGAACGGGTCCCGTTGCGACGGGTACCGACCCGTCCGTTGCGGCAGGGGGACCTACTTTCTGACGGACGGGTACGTGACGGGTCTACCCGTTGACGGGTGGCCCGGCGCCGGCCGTTGACGGGTGGACGGGTTGGTGAGTTTCCTCAACCTTCCGCTCAATTCGGCACCTCGGCAAGCAGCGGCAATCGTCATACCTGATCTGCCCCATGGATTTATGCTGCCGCCCGAAGTGTTCGGATGAGCGTCCACGACGTGAATTGGACGTGAAGGGGGGAAACCAAACGTAAGTCACTCTGTAACATCAGAGTCACACGTCAGAAATAATCGAATTTGCCCGTTTAAATTGAATTTAAACCGTTTAGTGCTGCTACAATAATTCCTTCCCTCAAAAAAGCGCTGGGTATGAACCGGAGGCTCACTGGATCACAAACTCTTGCCAGTTGTGATTACTGGCTCCCGTGGGAATTTTTGTACCCGTCGACGGCCGTAACGGGTCTGACGGACGGGTCCCGTCCGTCAGCGCTCCTTGGCGCACCCAGTGACGGCCGGGTTGACCAGGCCGTTGCGAAAAAACGGCCGTCTTTCAACCGGCCGTCTGACGGGACGGACGGCCCGGAGCCCTAATCAGACCCCCGCGGTAAACACAAGACTATGCTGGATTCGCAATTCAGCCAGATGCTCAAGATAGGCCGAAAGGTTTTTGAACCACTCCGCGTCCACGGAGGAGGAGGAGGAGGTGTATTAACCGCGGTGGTCCCTAAAAGGAACGTACAGGTGCTGTACCGACATACATGTGCTGCTCTGACTTCATGTATGCTACAGCCACCTACTATTCGAAACGGTGTGATAGAGATACATAAAGTATTCGTCGCGCGAACTCAAATAGCAGACGGGAAATAATCAAACCTGATGCGTCGACGACGGCGGCAATCCTCAATTTTAGTAGCCTCGATGGGGTTTCATGGTGTTCGTTCCTCCATGACTTCCGCCATATACTGAGGGCACAAGAGGGCCAGGAGAAGCCACCCGATTTGGATTGGCATCGGTTGACCAGTTTCGGTGAAGAGCAATCAGGAAGCTAGGGAGAGTTTGGTACCAAGGTGTCAACAAATAACGAGCTGTTTCGCCCCGAGGTACTCCTCGATAAGGTGTACGTCAACAAGAATTGAATGATGTTCCGCAGAGATGAGGGAACAGTAATCCGAGTGATGTACATCTTGGAGTTGCTAGCATTCCTGGCTTTAGCAGCTTTAGTGGAATAGTTGATGCCAGTAATTGGACAACCTAGTTCAGGTATTCAAGTCTCGGCTCAATGAGCACGCAATGATCATGAATCCTTGGGGTTTGTAGCAAGAACGGCCTGGTAAGGTTCCGGTTCTGCTCTGCTCTGTGAGCGTCACTACTGCCGTATACCAGGACTAGATTGTCCAGACGGGTTCGTGGTGGTTGTTCCGTGATCGGCGTTAGGATCAAGAAGCAGTGCTCGATGAGACATGCTCCTCGCCGTCCGAAACAGCCCGAAAGCAGCGATGATTTTGGCAAGACAAGGCCGTACCTCCTTGTGTATAACATTGGGTTGTATAAAGGCCCAAAAACCATGAGCTGGCTGATAGTTGCCGTCATAGGGGTAGACAGTGTTGCCGTTCCACAGATAGGGGTTCCACGACGTCAAGAGACCACTCCAGTTGGTGCTAGCGAGATCCTTGAAAGTAATGGTTGCCAGTGACAGTGTTCCCATGGATCTGGCCAGGGAGGAAGCTCTGCAGGTCGAGGGTAGGCAAGATTCCAAATCAATGGTGATGGTCAGGAGCAAGAGGAACGTGTTTAGATGATCTATGGCCGAACTGGTCAAAGGAATTTTCCAACGCCATAAGCATTGCCTCTCTTTGCGTAGCTGGGGAGTCTGGAGTGGAAAGGAAGAACTGTGCCGCTGTATCTTCCTTTTCGATAAGCTTGTCGGTGTCAAAATTCTAAGGTGCGACAAAGTTTTCTTCACAAAATTTATGCAAATAACGGAGCAAAAACTGACCTTCAAGGACTCGGCATCCGGTTCGACCTCAAATAAACCAAATGTCAGAGCATTGGAGAGCCCTCCGAGGAGCTTCTGGGCTCGATGACCGACGAGTGTTTCTGGGAATATTTAGAGGCATTAAATGGTTTGGGTGTCTTGACCTACGCGATATTGAACCCCAATCGTTTGCCTACGGATAAAATTAACTCAAAGTTAACATCGGCATAAGCAAGTCAAACCTTGAGCTTCGCCATGAGTGTTTTAAGGGTGTGCAGAAACTCGCCCGCGGTATTGTGGGTAATTTCTTGCTCATCAAGCAACCGCGCCATTCCGTGGAAAAGTGTGTAGAATTGCCGTGATTCGATGACGGGCCATGGAACGATGTTCAGTTGTCCGGCGTGGAGGCGTGAAATAAAGTTCGCATCCTGTTCTTCTTCAACAATTTTCTGAAGGACTGATTAGTACATTAGGGGTAGAATTTTCAGGTTTTTCACTTGAAACTTGGTCGAGAACCTAGGGAATGTCAATGAAGAAAGCTTAGACCAGGGCGTTGATGACCCACTCTCTGACAATTTCCTTCTTGTCGGATTCAACCACGTCCTACACGATATCAAATGTTCAATTCAACGAGGGAGCGTAATTGTGGATAGTACCTTGATGATGATTGTCAGCGTGGACTTGAACAGAGTCGGATTCGAAGCAGGATCGAGGATTGTAGAGGAGGATTGAAACGAGTGGAAGAGTCCCGTTATGTCACGTGAGAGGGCGAAGTTGTTTCTGAACAATACGAGGTTCGAGATAGCTGTGTTGAATAGAACAAGGAGGGTGTCCTCTTGGGCGGATCGTTCAATACTATGAACACCTAAATTTGGTTCAGCAGCGTCACTGAGGATCAACGGGATCTAAGGCAACCTTCAAAGTCAAGAGCAACAATGAGCGCATCATCCGTGGGTGTAACAGACATCCAGACTCCCTCTGAGAACCACATGAATCATAGTAGAGAAGCGATGGCGAATACCGACCTGTCGTTCTCATGGCACTTCCTGCAACTAAAAAGATGATCAGTAAACTCGGAGAAAAATGCCAGTTGAACTTGCATGAAGTGTCCACTAAATGGTTCAAACTGAAAGACTTCCCCACAGACTGTTCGCCTGCGGTCAGCTGTAATCAATATCTATTCTGATTAGACTGGCGCAAGCACTAACCCATCGAGGACACGACTTTGACGGGCTAAAATGAATAAGTAAGCTGCGCGGTCTACAAAGTATAACGATACACTTGCCTTGGACGTCATATACGACTGAAAGACACTCTCATACCACCCCAACGACAAGGCGTCAACGATTTGGCCAACATCAGCCCCGAGAAGGGACCGTTCCAAGGCCGCCGAGGTTACGCCATCTTTCAGCGGTAAGAAGCGGTTCTCTCGAGTGACTGCGATTTGGATGGGAATCAAGCACAAGAGATCGACGAGCCATTCTCCGGCGCGGAATTGCGAGAGTTTGGAGGGGTTGTTGAATAACGTGCCCGGGAAGGAAGGACTCGATGGCACCGCCGAGACCTGCATACTCTTTAAAACATCGCCTGTTGGCTTCCTGGTTCTCTGCTCGAACTCGTACATCAGGTCGGAGAAGTGGGGTGCAAATTTGTCGTGATCTCGGTCGGTGACGAAGACGAGCTTGCGCGGTTTTCGAGCGACGGAAGAGACAATCGTGCGTCGTTGAACTGCAGCCACGACAGGGAAGCACGTCCAAACGTCTGCGAAGCAATCGATGAGGGAGTTGTTGGAAGTGATTTTAGTTGTGGACTTGGCCACGCTCTTGACCCCGGTCTCTTTGAACATGAACTCGCTGGTTTTCTTCGTGATGTCGAGAACGACGGATCGGCAAACGTGAGCGTCGATATCTATGGCGACGAGATGTACGTTCCTGCGATTCACAAAGGAAGTCAAGATTGTTGGCGCGTTGGGCAAGTCAAATGGATCGAGATCAATTCCCTGTGAGCTGCCGAATGTACTCCAGTGGTAGGCGCGGACGGACGACTGTTCACCGTCGCGGAATGAGAGAACCAGACAAGCACCGTCGGGAGATGAATGAAGGCCGAAAGGGAGCTTCTCAAAAGATAAAGACGCCGGCCTGGAATGTGAAATGTTAATACTTGATTTATATTCGCGCTGGAAAATGTACCTGAATTGCTGTGTAATCAATGAAAATATTCTTGCTTGACCGCTGGTATCGACGAAGAGAATCTCTTCGCAGCCACAGACAAAACAGGACTGCACAACGGATGTCCCTGTGACATACCACGGTTTGAGGTCGAGTGACATCAGGAAAAACTCTCCCCAGGGAATTTAGGGGAAATTTGGTTCCCCCCTAGAAAATTGGGGTCAGTTAGGCTAATTTGCCCCAATTCTGCTAATGTGCCCTAAGGGAGGGGGATTAGCCACTTTAGCCAAAATTTTCTGACCTGCATAATTACAGTTCAAATGCCGGCCTCATAATTCAATGTTAGTCAATATGTAGAGCATATTTCTTACAGTTTAATAGTGTAGTGGTTAAGGTGCCGGTTCGACTTGCCACCCTGCCGGTTCGATCCTCACAGCGATCTTTTTGACTCCCTCTCTGCTGCCAACCATTATCCGGCGTTTACACATTTCCCCTATGTTCGTTTTCCGTGTCCCTCGGCGACCGAGAATCAGAACATAGGGAAATTTCTAAGATGCCGGCGGAACAGCGGAACAAGTACTAGATCCAAGCACAAAAAATGGCCAATAATTGAACGACATTGAAAGCTACTAGAACAGAGTTGCGTAAATGTGTCTATCTGTCATGTTGTTCACAAAAAAAGCAGGGCAATCATCGAGGACAGTGCTGGATTTCCATGCCGACGGCGCCACGGGTCCAAATTTTGGCAACAGATGAACACTGCGTCGAATATTGGCCAGAGGAATGATACTCGCAATGCGGTAGCCATCCCTTAAAGAACGTTTGACCTTGTACATCAAGTGATGGGGTTCCGGAGTGGTAAATGGAGAAAACCATTCAACGTAGGCCAAATGTTGTGGAGGCACGAGTCCAGATGGAAAGAGGTTAGGGATGTCTCGAGGCGGAATAGAGAAAACAACTCGAACTTGAGCGACACGATAACCTAGCAGCTCAATTAGATCACAGAAAACGGAGGAAAAGTCAGCACACACCGTTAACCCCAATCATTCCACCGGTGGAGTCGTTGACAAGGGCCGTATCGAATCGAGCGGGAACCCGTTCACCATTTTTGAGAAGTTTAGATGGCTGGACATGGATGGAATCAACGATGAAGTCCGACGTGCGGGCAGAGTAAGGGTCCGGAGTGGTGAATTTGATGCGGTGAAATACCGGTATAGAGTTGAAGGCAAAGGAGATGTCAGCAGACTCGGTTTCGACTTGGCGCTGGGTAAGGAGGGGGTGGTTGAATTTTGTAATGAAGCGGGATAGGGCATCGCGGAAAATGTGGGCACCATAATCGGTAATTAAGCGGCCCATCATTTTTATTGCTTTGTGAGTCGGGTGTTTCGTCATTTTGAGTTGACGTTCGTACACGATGCCTGGTGCCAAATGATCGACAACCGGGGGCGCCGGGCAGCCGTCCAGACGCCACTGAATGTGCTTCTCGTGTCGATGGATTTTTTCTTTGCGCTCGAGCCATAGCGTCATCTGCGGGAACTCGTCTTTAAAGTTGGTGGAACGGTATGCGTCCTTGGCGAGGTCGATATGCAGGCGCTCGGTGTACTCCGTATTGTAGTTGTCGGTGGTCCCAAAGCCCTTGATGTACAGGATATAATGGCGGCAATAATGGAGTTTCGGGAGGTTAAAGTCGTCACGCACACCGAGCGCGACAAAAATACTTTTGTTGTCGTGGAACCGCTGAAGCGCGTTCTCGAGATGGGATAGTGTCTCGGTGGTATGCATCGGATACTGGGAGAGATGAAGGAAGTCCAGGACCCCTCGGACGGCACCCAATAACCTGCCCGAATTGAGGTTGTTCGGGAGCTTGACATCAATGATGATGCCGAGGAGGAAACGTGAGATTTGATCGTGTTCCTTGCCAGTAACACGAGAGAGGTTGGATATCCCATTCATGAAGAGGCGAATGTTGTGATTAGGAGGTAGGCGGCGGCACCGAGCGTCTATTTCGGCTTCGCCGCAGCATTCCTTGAGCCATGAGATGAGATGTTTGACGATACCCTGATACAGCTGATGGAGTATATCCGGGCTAATCGCTTGGAATATGTTGGTATATGGCAGTCCCTCCCAGAAAGGGTGAAAGACTGGCTTTATCCCGGCGTCCGCACACGCTTGGGCATAAATTGCCGGCCCGTCATCAAGGGTATCAAGCGCAGCGAGGATGTTCTCCAGGTCACGGAGTGGGAACTCGGCGTCGTCACCGAGCTTGTCGCGAGGTACCTCGCAGGTGGGGCATTCCCCGGTCTTGACAGCTGTGACGAGAACCTGTTCCGGGTAGTCACCAACGAAAGTAGCATAAATGGGGTGGCCTCGACGTGTCACACCGTCCCCGCTCGTCATTGGGATCCCGGTAACCCCAGCGTCCTTCAGTGGTGCAAGAATATGGGTCATGCACGCGTGAAATACGTTGCCAAGTATACGGCGGCGGGCGGCCTTGTTTTTGACGTTCTTCATGCGAGAGGTGGGCAAATACCCCAGGAGAACATATCCCCGCCTCGAGGGTTTACGGCGAATTTCTTTGGGAATATTGCCGATGGTCATATAGACAGGGTAGGCCGTTTTGTTTCCAAAGACGGTAAGCTGAGTCTTGTCGGAGGAAATAATAATTGGCACAATTGTGGCGCCGGGATAATCTTTCTCAACGAGTTCCTGAAATTGAAGTAAATACTTGTTGCACTGAACACATGCCTGTACTGACCTGGGTACTCCACCACCATTTCCCCGTGTGCATATTATGGTACATGCGAATTGTTCTATCCTTATCAATGTAGTGCCGCTCAGGCGCCACAAAAAGGTATGGTGCAAAGGTACTATCTCCCCATAAGGCACGTACGCACTCGATGATGTCGCGGGAATAGAGATGAAAGACTTCGCCGTTAACAACGATGTCTGATCGAACGAATTTTGGGCGGCCCGGAAGTTTGTCGTCAATAATTTTATTTAACTGGGCCGACGTCCCGTAGGACAGATCGAGAGCCTCGCGGACCTGCAATAAGGCGGTTCAGTGAAGAAGCGAGCTGGAGTTGAATATTCACTTACCCCATCGATATGGAGAAGATCCGTGAAGGCTGTCGATCCAGATCCCCGCAGCTTCGCCCACCGCGCCATCTCCCAGTCCACCTTTGAGTTGAACGGGGCGTACAGATTGGTCTCCGAGGAACCATGGAGCGAGGAATGGTACACTTCCTCAGAGTTTAAGGTCTGAGAGGAAGGAATAGGACGACCAGCACGGCCTCCAGGAAACTTGTCCACAATAGGTTTGTGGTGAAAGCGGTCCTCGGCAAGTTTACGTACCTCGCGGGTAGGTGCGGCGTGAGTCGCAGAATCGGCTGGGCCAGCAGGAGGCATTGGATGGTCTTCATCCTCTGGATGAATGGTTGGTGCGCGGGGAACTTCGAACATATCCTCGAGATCGGCGCGACTGGCGGCGGCGTAGTCCTCCCCAACAGGATCAATATCACTCTCCTCGTCCGATTCGTTCTCAGAGTCATTAGGAAAATCCCCTGCAGTGTAATCATCCCCAAAGAAATCCCCAGTGAATATTGTCTCGCCATGAGGCAGACCATGGTCCTCGGGTCGCTCGGGTACAGCGGGCTCGGGCTCGGGTGGGGGATTCGCGGCCGCTAGCGCGGGTGGAGCGTTGCCAACATGGTTTTCAGCAGCTCTGAAGACGGCAGAACAAGCTTCGGCCGTGGTTAGTTTCAAATGAAGTGCAAGTCCCTTCCCACTCGAAAAATCGGTGTTGCACCCGGGGCAGTGAACCATGGATGCAGAGGACGATGAGAGGGTGAAGCGACGGAGTAAGAAGCACTGCGGAGAGGGATTAATCATTGATTGTATCATTTCCAAGGCTGTTTCGTCGTTGAAGGCGTGTAATTTCTGTCGAGTATGAAGGGCATTGCCAAACATGCACCTGAATTATTTTCCATCCCTCCTTCCGTCTTACCATCATCCACACTAATACCCCGTCCCTCATTCCTTCCTCATTCCTTCGTAGCTCCCCTCATTCCACCAGCACTAGCCCTACCATGTCCACTGGATCAAAAAGTACAACTCTCACCCCCGCTGAGAAGCGTAAAATCACAATCGCTGCCAAGGCGGAGAGAGAAAGACAAGAACAGGCTGCTTTTGTAACCGCTTCGAGTACGTCTATAACTGTTGGGACTCTAGAATTGTGGCACTGATTATCTTTATCTGTCCAGTCAAAGCGGGCGGCCGCGCAGCAAAGGTCGAAGCTCAAAAGAATGCAGGTATGTCAACAGAGCTCTTGAGATTACAATATGCTTCCTCTGAATGTCGTCTTTACAGTATGGACTGCCGATCAGCCCAGTACCTGGAAAGACAATCAGCCCAAAACCCGCAAGAGGACGTTGTCGACGGCCGAGCCCTCGGAGACTATCAAGAAAGCCCGAGGAACCAAGGCCACCAGTGGTTTGTTTGAACAGTTTGCACATTTCCCTCTCTCATTCACAGCTTCCCTAGATTCAGAAGTCGAGGCCACTGCTGAGATTCCCAAAGCGTCCGTCGTCAAAGCGAGAAGTAAGTCCAATTGATGTGACATTGATGTGACTTGACTACGATCTCTCAGAGCACGCACCGGCCACAATCCAAGACTCTGACGAGTCCGATGCGGGAGGGGGCAAGAAACCCAGTGAGCTATTTCCCCACATCGCGCATTTAGTACTGAATCATCTAGCCCGTCTAGACTTTACCAATCTCCCTACCCGTTCGAAAGCCAAGCCCGTCGTGGCCAAGGCTGCAAACCGTTCGAAAGCCAAGCCCGTCGCGGCCACTGCAAAAAAACTGGGCAATGTTTCAACCCAGGGTAATCTCTTCCCTGCTACATATTCCTCGTCCACTAACTCCCCATATTTCAGTCAAACCCTTCGCAAAGAAGGGAAAAGTCGGCATCACCAAGGCCACACCTGCCCGTGTTGTCGCAGAGTCAGATTCAGAGGACGCCCCCGCGTCCGAGGAGAAGTCTGAGGATGGTGAATCCGATGAAGAAGACATCGAGGACGTTGCTCCCAATGAGAATGAGTTCATAACTGAGGTATTTCATCGCTGCGAGTACATACATACATATTGTGTTTTGCTCACGATGCATTAGGTTCCTCGTGTTATCTCGAGCAAGTCCAAGCCCGCCAATCACGATGTTGAGGTACGCTTCCGGTCTGATGTGCTCTCGCCCGCTAATACACATAGATGGATACTTCTGCCGACAACTTGTTCGACTCGGACCAAGAATCCGTGGAGGTATGTTTCAAACCCGGGTCCTCGAGCCAAGCTCTTAACAGTAGTTGCTAGATCGATAAACCTCGCGCAAAACGGCAGCAACCGAAGCAGGAACCTGACTCGGATGACAGTTTTGCCGACGCTCCTCCTCGGATGGAGATCATTGACGACAGCGACGTTGATGTTCCTGAGGTCTGCGCTCGCACCTCCGCCCACGGTTCTCGTAGCCGCCGCTCATCGGCGTCATCCTGGTCCTCTGGGCGTGATCTTCGCGTCCCCGATAGCGATCCAGAGGATGCTATTGACAACATCAGTCGACCTGCGGCAAAGAAGGTGAGTTTTAATCTCTGCACTAATCTTTGACTCAATGCCGGTAAAGCGCAATGTGTATGAGGACGATGTTGACATGCAACTGCACGAGGCAATTGCCAAGGGTCTCACGACCGTTGCTCGGTCCACTCATAGCCGCCGTACCTCAACTTCCTCTCGCGCCGCCGAGAGCGATGCCGAGGATTCTGACAACGAGGGTCCTAAACCCGCGCCTATAAAGGTACTCGTTTCAACCATCGTTAGCATGAAATTCTAACCCTATTCCTGATAGCCCCGTAAGGTTTCTGCCACGCGCCAGAAACAGGCGGACATGGAGGTATGTGTGATGTATAAACCTGATATAATTTCTCTTAACTTGAATCCAGCGACCCGAGGTGCGGCCGGGGCTAGCCACTACGGGCTTGGCGACCCAACTCAATCGCATCGCCGCTGCCACCGTTGACGCCGCCTCGCGGCCTGAGAGCGACTGGCATGTCTCAGCTCGCATCCTGTTCCCTGCGCCAGGTAAAGAGATCGGACTGACCGGTCAGACTGACGAGCTGAAGGCGGTCCTTCACGGCTGCATCGACTTCATCAAGTTGTCGTTGTTCTTCGAGGATGCCTATCCTGTCGTCTTGGCCCGTGGCGGATTTGCGCGCAGTTATCTTCTCATGGCTGCTCAACATCCCGCAGCAATTCATATCAAGAATCGTTTGACTAATGACATGAGCTTCGCAACTCGCCTTGCTGACATTGTACGTCCTCAATTCCGTGGTAATTCATACCATTGTTAATGGGTTGTAGCCGCTGGATCGTATCAATACCACGCGCGGAGATATCAGACAAATCGCCGCCCAGGACATCGCCGGTCTCTATGGGTTTGCCCTCTCGCTGCCCGAGGACGTTAAAACCATTGTCAACGGGCGCCTGCAGGACCACAAGTACATATTCCCCGTCGATCCTGTCACGGTGTGTTCGATCCCGCTCCCTCTAGTTCAATTTAGAATCTCATTATTTAACAGAATCGTCTGAAGACAGAATTACCCTTCCAACACGAGTCCATAGTCAGTGTCCTCAGGAAGGCCGTCTTCACAGGACAATTCAAGACCAAGAACCTTCACCGTTTTTCATCCACCAACGACAAGCATCCGGACCGGTTGGAAGTTCCCGATGCGATGATCTGCCTGGCCGCGACGGCGGTTGGTTCAGCATCAGCCTTCCTGTCCATTTCTGAGGTTCTCTCCTAGGTTTATGCGGGACTCACGGCGTATCGCGCAACAGGAAAACATCAAAAGATTCCATTCACGGCGAGCGCATATGAAGATGTCTATCGGAATCACATGCGCACTCTCAGCGATACTCGTGCTCACTCACGCAAGCCCCTTCATCTCGTCCTCCACGGCCTGTATAATCTTGTGACGTGAATTCCTTCCCTCACTCCCTCGCGACAACATACTCACTTATTGGTTTGGTAGTGAGACCACTACAGCAACGCCAAACGCCGCGGGGAGCTCCGCGCTTCTCATCAACTTGGTCGACATCCCTGACTCGGACTAGATTCCTGCCCCGATGTTCCTATTACATTCCCCTTTACACCGCTCACTGGGCACAGTGCCCGGTGCTAATCTTTTCAGTGCATATATACTCATTAGTCACCTTACGATTGTCTGTTTATAGTCTATCTATTCTCTCGTAGTCTACCCTACCTATCATCGAATCCCACGCCGTGTGGCACATTTTCTGCCCTGAAATTTGCCAGATAATCTGAATCAGAACGACGTAAAAGCAACTAAGAACAGCAAAATGTGAGCAAAGTTCACGCAGCTTGAGTCAAATGTGCCGGGAATCAAAGGGAACTTCGGGTCAATTACCCCTAAATTATCTGAAGAGTCCGGAGAAAGGAAATGAACCTAAGAGCGAAAATTCGGTCAGATTTCCCCGAAGTTTGGGCTAATCTGGCCTTATTCCCCAAGGAGGTGTTTCCTGATGGACGGATATATGGGTAACGGACCGCGGAGAATTTCGACATTTTCTTCGGAGGAAGAAGACAGTACGGTTCGCTGAATCGTGCTACGAGTGCACTGAGAATAAATATGGTGCATAAAGTGATCAACATACGGATATGCGAGAAGCACTTTGTCAACGACGGCCTCACGGAGCATGGGCCCCATTTGCGGAGAGTCATCGGTCAACTTCTGCTTCATCTCGTGCTCTTCTTTCTTTGCTGCAGCGTCGATCGACTCTCGAGCAGCCTGGTTCCTCGATCTCCAAGCTTCAAACGGGGCGGGGAACCGGGAAGCGAGTCCATGGTCCATGAGGATCTCGATCACCGTGTCCGTCAGGGTCGGGGTCAACCGAATGGAGCCTTTGGCGCTGAAAAGATCAAATAATTTAAAAAACGAAATCATCGCGCAGTGTTAAACGTATCTACTCACAGGAGGGACCGTAACTGGACGGCATTAAAGGGCTCTCCTGAAATTTTCCGCTCAATGAGCTTGCCGGGGACGAACCGTTTCGTCAAAATAGCCTGCGAGGTCTCCCCGTGGATCAAAATGGGCTGCAGCTCAGCCCCGTTCACGGTGCATTCGACGTGGGGTTTCTGGACAGAGATAATGGGATTATGCATCTTGAGCAGAAAGTCAATGATTCGCGTACAATAGAAAGTCCGTACACTGTGGATAGTACTCACAGTGAATCCGGGGCGCGCTGAGACATTCTCGTCCTGCTCGTTCGTCTTGGCAACTTTAAATGTGAAGAGCCGGTCGGACCCTTCATCGACGGCCATTGGGAGCTCCTGCGCCTCCTCGTTCCACGCAATAGTGCGCGCATGCTCGGGCGAAATCAGACAGAGGAGCTGGTCCGAGATCTTCGTGAGATATCTGCATGATGCGTGGTTCAATATATTTGTTGAGTCAAGTTCCAACACCAAGTACCTCATGAACGTAACACGGTTGCGGCGGACAGATGAGATAGCGTCGTCATCCCAGGTAGTAGGCTCGGGCCAATAGATGACGAAGATTTGCTGGCATCCGGGCCCTGCGTTGGGACCACGGAGGACGTACAGGCCGGAGCGCAAGTGCGGGACGGAGATATCGTTGGTGGACTTGTTTAGAGCTCGGGAACTGCAAATCTTTGAGCTTTGCGGCGAGGAAAGTTGAAAAAGGTGAGACTCACGTCGCGTCGCTAATGACGCCTCTGTTGGATAAGAACGCGATGATTTCGGTCTTGCTCCCATACAGTCCGAGCGGCTTGACCGCCAGCTTGTCGAGAGCGTTGAAATCCACCTGCCGAACGTTCAGATAGTGTCAAGTAGGAATGAAAATGACTTCAGTGTACCTTGGTGAGGGAGGCGTAAGCCCCTGGAGAAAGCACATTGATTAGTTCTTTGAGAGATTCTTGGGCAATTATAATCTTGTCGACTGTTAAGGGCGTTAGCCAACTCATCCTGCGAAGTAAAAGTTGAACTCACCGAGTCCCCCGCTGAGAAGAGAACGAGTTAGGAAGCGGAAAATTTGGGGCGTGCAGACATATGAATGCTAACCTCCCGGACTCGCTGATCAAATCCAAGACGCGGAACATTCCCGTTATCGAGGTGGCCAGGTCTGGGTCTGCCTTCAAGTCACGGCGCTTATGAGCCGGAGTATCGAGGTCCTGAGTCTTGAATTTGCGGTTCACTGGCATGAGCGCCGTCGAGAAAAGGGGGGAAAGAACGGGTACGTCGACGTCCATGGCATCAGGGTCGGGACTCTTGTGGGCAGAAGCAGGAGGATCCTTAAGCGCGTGCTTCATCTTCTCTTTGGGTTCTTCAAGTTGGGAGTGGCTCGCAAGTTCCTGGTCGGTTGCGCGTCGATCACTCGCGGGGGTGTGACTTTCGGTGATCGCCGCATTCTCTGCTTGGTCTGTGCGCAAATAATTGAGCGACACGTACAAAAGTACGCGACTGGATTCACCTAGGACTGGATTCAAGAGCGAATGTGTAGAATCTTTGGATACACCTATTATGTTGGGTGAGAAAAGACAAAACGGCGAATAATGCTTAAGTCTTCACCACCTTTGTCGACCGCATCAAGTTCCGTCTTGTCGGTCAGAGCAGAGGCCGACTCCGCATCTAGAGGCAAATCTGTTGTGTCTTTCAAGTTGGGAGGGTCTGAATCTACTTTGATCATGAGACAAAGAAAACTCCGACTGCGCAATCTCAGGCAAAAGCTGCACACCGTCATCGCAGGACACCATCTCTTCCTCATCTACTTTGAAGTTGGTCTCAACAATTGCCATTAGCTGTGATTCAATTAGATGAAAACAGTGTAGCAGATTTAAGATAACCTTGCCTTCAGTTTAGAACACACTCCTTGGATCTGTGTCTGATACCCCACAATCTTGTCTGTGAGGCTGCTTGACTTCAGGAATTCCTTGACTCGTCCCCGAAGGCCTTTCGATTGATCCTGCAAATTCCGGATTGCGAGGATTGCTGCTTCGAGATAGCTGGAATAGTTGAGGTACAAGAAAGAGACAAAACAAGGATTTACAGCACCTTTCAAGTTCCTCACATAGGGCCTTGAATTTGACAGCAGCAGTATTCCCATGGGCGAAGAATGGTGATAATTTCTGTGCTACTGGTGCACAGCTCTTCCAAGTCCTCACGATTCTTCTTCACTGTCTGCAACACCAATTATATCGGAAGTCATTCAATTTAGATGCTCACACACGCACCACAACTGTCTCCAAAAGTATTAGCACGGTGCCAGAGACTCCTTTGATGTAGGGAAACGGAGCGCATTCCGCTGCCGCTGTGATGGTCTTTACTGTGAGGATTGCAGGTGCGAGCCAATCTGACTTTGATTTGGGTGGAGCCTTGAATGGGTGCAAAATTGTTCCTCCTGTTGTAGGAGGGGCTGGGGAGCCGGAGGTCGGGGGAGATGTGGTCGACATGGCTAAGGACAAGGACGGAGACAACGGGGCGGACAACGAAGCTATTGCACGACTTGTACGAGAACGATGAATGTGTGGAGGATTATAACGGCGTAAACGCCGTAAACGCCGTAAATATCCTTCACGATTGTCTTCATCCTTCACGACCTAGATATACCTTCACGATACTCACCTCGTGAAGGTCCTTCAGGATAATAGACCTCTCGTTCACTACGCGCACTAACCTTCAGGTCCAAGTCTGACCTTAACGTTTCACCGGCCCCATTCAAGACGGTTAATATCGTTCAGGAATCTGTGATTACTTCACGACTACTAATCATGTCGTTCACGAATTTGTGGTTACTGCACGACCGAGTATATATATTCATGACAGCAATCAACCTTCAGGAAGAATGCCAACCTTCACGAACAACCACTTCACTGGACGCGACTCGGAGTCACACGTGCAACTCTCTTCCCGCTACCACAACCTAATCGACGATGAAAGCTGTTGTCAATCCGCGCCCTCCCTCCGCCGGCACAGTCGATACTGCGCAAGGGACCCGGGTATGTCTCTTTCACTTTAACACTTCAACTGCTCCTCGCCCCACAGCAAGGACCGGCATCAACGGGAGTGGGATTATTTTCTTTAGAGTAGTCAGTTTCCTGCGCCCCAGTATGTGCGTCGCTTGTTTTATCCATTATGGTTCTTTCTTACCCACAGCACGCCACCGTTGGCGGTACCTCAACGGAGTCTGCACCCTGGAAGTGGTCTATGACAACGAGAGGAATGTATTGGGTACAAGGTGCGTGCACCTGTACCATTCGTCGCTTCTCGTTCCGGTCCTCCTTCAAGTCCGACTCATTGATAACTCATTGATATTCTGTTTTCGTACCGCTACTCTCTATTCGTCCCTCGTCCTCCTTCACCTCTCTTCCATGTCTTGTATTTGATTTATTCTGCCGGTTCTCCCGGCCACATCTACCCTGCCCCGACTTAAGCTACACTTTACTGGCACACCGCCGTGTGGTGTTCCCCTGCACCACAAGGGACCGATTTGTTCCTTTATTTCTGCGTCTTGTCCCCCTCTACTAAGCGGTGGGATAGTACGTCCCACTTGATCGCACCGCCATCCAATTTTCACATTCTGACCACAAGGTTCTCCCTGTGGGTGTGTTTACACGGCGGTAGTCAACGGCGAGGGAAGATCGAGTTGGTACTAGGTAGAGGTATGTCTTCAGACTTCTTTTGTCTTCCACACGGTCTTATTGACTTGTCTTCCACCTAATCTTATTGACTAGTATTCTCATCCTTGCATGCATCTAACCCGTGTTGCATCAAATAGCCCCGATGACCGAGGCGGACACCCCGTCGTATAGCTGTATAATAGTTATGAAACAATCGTCTGTATACAAGATTCAGGACCTACCGTCACCCTTGCCAGACCCGTCTATAGCTCTTTCAGCTGAGAAGGGGTGCGTGCCCCATTCCTTGGCCTGGTTTTAACTGAGGACTTGCTTTATTACAGATCCATTTCGTTTGAGCGAGTCAAAGTGCCCGAGGGTTGCTACAGAATGTAGTCTACTTGTACCACTACGACCTTGCTACTCGAATTCATGTTCTCGTTCCATATTCTGTGTTGGCATGACAATGGATGAATGGCATTCAGTTGAACATGTTCGATTTTTGCAAGAATTTTATATCATAGCCATTCCGTGTTCTGCAATGTTCTGGAAGAGAGACGCTGCGTGGGGCCTTCTGCCGGGCACGCACGCAGCTCCAGCGGCGGCCATCGTGTCTGGGAGACGCTGGGTGCACTGCAGGGTGTGGCACCTTGCAAGTAATTTTTAGAGGAGGGATTCCGCACGCTCTAAGTCAAGTCGCTATCGCGCTGCCGACTACACGTCGAATCAAGGTCATGGAAAGTGCCCGAACACAGCAGATATGCGGATGCGCAAAATGCTCGCATTGCCTCGCATCACCACTCGTTCCGCGCTCACTAAAATCAATGCGAGGTCAATCTAAGGCAGGGAATCAAGACTTACCTAGAATATGCATCAAAATTCTAGAGGAAAAACTCGAGATCGAATAAACTAGAGTGCAGACGGCGTGCCACATTCGATCGTAGTATGGGCAATAATCTTGGTTTCCGGGAGCATAACCTGAAGTGTAGCTTGTAGTGAGCCCCTCAGGGCAAGATGATATGATCCAAAATATCCTCAGCGGAGAAATCGAACCGTGGGAATCTTCGACCATTTTCCGCTCTCATGCGGTTCTACAGTTCGAATGTTTTCCACATGTCGAGAGGACAAAGTTTGAGCTCAGTAGGTATTAATATGGGCGAAAGAAACCAAAATCCTTGTGCCTGCAGTGTCAAGTTGACTTTAAACCAACTTTAACCTAAGCCCGATCTGGAGCTCTGCTCGGGTTAGGAGTAACAACATATAAATGACCCCGAACACATATTTCGATGTGTCTACGGAGCCTAGTGTCGATAGTTGAATGCACCCAACGGTTGAATGTCAATCGGAGGTAGAAAGAAACTTACATTTAAATTGTAGTGCTTCGGTGACGTCGAAAGTTGCACGCTATACATCTCCCGAGGCAAAGGCTGATGGCACTCCAGTAGCCAATGGTGCAGTTGGACTGATAGCTTGAATATATGGCACTGATATAGTGTGGGCACAGCAACCCGGAGTCCTCGAAGGAACCGATGGAAATTACATCACATTGTTGAATTTCCAGGCCAAAAAACGGAACCATTCTCAATCGAATGGTTCACCAACCGCGATACTTATTCTATAAAGCGTGGAAGGAATCCTGAACTAATAGATTAATGCAGTTTTGGACACTGCGAGCGACTGAATACGGGACTTATTTTATCAAGCCAGGGCTCACAAATTGTGTCTTGGGTCTACAACTATAACATACGTCCCCGACCGCAGAGCCGTTGAAGGCACTGGGCATCTTGGACATTTAAGCGAAGAATCTTCAATTCGCTATCCCTCACGAGGGAAATTGAATCACTCACGGACTTGTTGAACATCGTTCACGACTCGGAAAATGCCTTCACGTACGACGCGGTCGTGAAGGCGGACCATCTGCCTTAAGGAACAGAGCTATCGTGAAGGCCATTGTAGACCATCCACGTCCCAATAGTTCTTGAAGGTTGGTCACTTGCTCTAAGGAGAAGGACCATCGTGAAGGTTCATTCCAGACCGTTCACGTCCCAATAGTCTTGAAGGTGGGCCACCTGCCCTAAGGAACAAAGCCATCGTGAAGGTCATCGGAGACCGTTCACATTCTCACCAGTCTTGAAGGTTGTCGACTTGCCTTAAGGAACAAGTCTATCGTGCAAGCGGGACACAGTCGTTCACTTGTGAAGCTTACCATAAGGGTTGACTGTACTCCTGAAGCAACAATTTTTGCGTGAAGGCACGGCACTTGAAGGTAGGTCCTTAAGCGTGAACGTCATCATCCGCATCGTGAAGGTGTAGATGAGGACGTGAAGGCCATGCCGGTGGCGTCGTGAAGGATGGGTGAGGACCTTCACGAGGCCTTTACGGCGTAAACGCCGTAAACGCCGTACGGATCCTCCACAGATTGGATGTTCATACTTGTACAGCTTTCTTCGAATCAGATTGATACCGCTCAAATACCGCTGTCAAACAGGTCTCGGAGAAAGGTTCACGCAGATGTGCCGAGCTCAGAAAATAAATAAATAATGTAGAAAGTCGCAAGTTGCGATTGGACAGAGATTATCATACGCAAGGGCACAACAAAGACAGGACGGAAGGCGGAGATTTTATGTCGCACGCGCAAAGGTCAACGGAAACGAGCGACAGGAACAACACAAACCCCTTCACCCCGCGCACGTACAACCACCGGCTGAGCACCACAGCCAAGCGACCACAAATAACGCGTCGGCGTTGGGCCCGGGATTCCTCCGATAATGGCGATCTGAACCACCTCCGACTGAGCAGTCACAATCCCAGTCTGGTACCCCCAAAATCGTATCGACGGGAGTGCATGCGACGGCCCACCGCGCGCCCGCTCTTGTCCCCTCCGTTGTACCCCGCATCCGTATCCGCACACCACAGTAAGTGATACACAAAAAGGGATAAGGAGGAAGGAAGGCGCACCTAGCACAAGCGCCGCCCGCGTCATAACGGGGTGCACCGAGCCGGCGGATACCTCTGAGTCCTCGTTCTTGTCGCCCTCGTCGTCGGCATCTGTATAGTCGTAGTTTCGACACCGTTTGTAGCCCGGAGGACGCCGCGAGGATGCCTTTGGGTTTGGGTTTTTCGGCGGGGTGCGACTGATCGTGCGAGTGGTCGGGTTCTGCACAGAATGAGTGAGTGCTATAGAACGTAGTGCAACGCGAAGACGCACCATGGAACAAAAATCAAGCCAGCCAAGTTATTTAAGGAGACGCGAGGCCGAAGCCCCGACGATAATGACGAGACGGCGAAAAGGGCTTCGAGGCCGATGGAGAAGTACAGCGCTGGGAACGTGGGATGTTTCAGTGCTGGTTGAGAGGCCGAAGGACGAACGAGGACGCACCGATGAGGAAGACGCACCGTTCGTGGGGGATCAGGGCAAAATCGTGCGCCGGGGAGGGAACAGCACCAAACTCGAAGTTTTTACTTCCTGTCTTTTTCTGCTTTCACGGAGGAGGATAACAGATCGCCGAAGCGTGCGAGGGGATTTGAGGAGGTTCAACCTGTCAAGGTGGGGCTGGACGGCGGGATGGCCAGACGACAGGAAACACGCGAAAACCCTTCTTCTCAAGTTGGTTCGAATCGACTGCACATAACCGTCGCCGTAGAGGGAGGGTCCGAGGAGGACATAATAGCTTCTGCGCAGTGAGAGCAGGAGTTCGAACTTCGAAAAGGCAATTCCGATTCGGTGCCAACTTTGAACTGATCACGGAGCACCTGAACGGAGCACAGCATATGGATCAGTCGGCCCGGCTTCCGAGGATTCAACCACACGGCACAGCCACAATGTTGAACTTTCTCAAAGCTGTTGTCCACTCAGTGTTGGCTCAACTTCGTCAAACCTTTACTATGTTGTTCCTGGCTCTACACATCATGTACTATGCAGTCAAAAGTGACGAGGAACTACCCTGAAAACTTACGTTCAGCTAGTCTCTCGTAGACAGACACTACAAGGGGAACTCGGGATTAAAATATCGGAAGGGGGGAGGGAGGGGGGGGGGGTCTGGCCGAGGCCGAAAAAAACTTCTCACTATAGGTTATGGGAGGGGAGAAAAGGGCTGGCAGAAGTATTGTACAGCCTCTAGTAGGTTAGAAATTCCGAATTCCGCTTTCTACTTGCTTCAGAATGTACCAAGACAATATTTCCACTTAAGTTCAACTAAAAGGTGCCTTCAAGTGGTCTTGGAATGAGATTCAACAAATTTCTGGAGGTCTGCTTAGGGCCCTAGCAGCATTGCAGATAGGTTTGGAGACCATGGTATGTACCTCAAACATCAAAATGAGGTGGTACTAGGGTCTGAAGCAGATTCAGTACGCGGCGGGAACTCCGGGGGGAGCGGCCCGCCGCCAGGGGTGGGAAACACCTTCCCTATATGGTAGGGGGGGGGGGGGGGAGTCTAGGTCAGGCTGAAAAAAACTTATCGACCCCCCTTCCGACTTTCGAATCCCGAGTTCCCCTTGAGACACTACACAAATTTGCTCGTACCTCACAATTTGTAACGTTCAGCTGCCGCGCCTGATTCTGAATCATCCGCCGAGTCTTTGTTTGATTCAAGCGCCTGAGCCACGTTGCCGACTTTCACTGTAGCATCTAATTGTTTACAGCTAACGTCAGTACCGAAGGCGCGAACAAAAATTTCTTCTTTTGGAATGTTTTCAGAGAATTGTTAGTAACTCAACGAGTTCTGCACCGATTTGAACGAAACCTAGATAGATCTGTCAGGCTAATTCATGCGCAATTAGTGATAGAAAAGAATTTGTGGAAATATTAGTGGCGGTCAGAGTAGGCGCTTCGGAGGCGCTTCGGAGGCGCTTCACGAAGCGCTTCAGAAACGCTTCAGATTTAATAAAGCGTGGGAAAAGCGCCAAATTCTTGAAGCGTTTTCGAAGCGTCGAAGCGCCTCCGGAGGCGCTTCAGAAAAGCGCTTCGGCTTCACTTGCGCTTCAGATTTAAAATTTGAATATGATAGCTGACCAAGTAAAGAAAATTGAAATTAAGTTTATTCGATCACTGGCACTGTCTCCCGCCGTCCCCTTTCCCACTGTGATGAAGCCCAATACTCCCAGAGCTGCCACTCAGTCCAAGCAGGCAAAGAATGCTCTTGCCGTCGCTGTTGCGGAGGGTAAAGAGGACGCCAAGGGAAAGCAGCAGGCTCCAAAAAAACGCGGCCGACCCAAAAAAAAACCGGAGCCCGAGCCCGAGCCTACCCCTCCTGCCTCTCCTGAACCCGATGAGCTTGAGGAGGAGGAGGAGGTTCAGATTGTGGCAGATATCGATGATATTGAGTGCGCTCACCCTTGCAGACGATCTAACAAGTCACTGACCGACACATTTAGCTGGAAGGACGAAGACGGCATCAAGCTCACCTGGCAGTTAATCACGGCTATCGAGGGTGCAGACGAGACTCGCGCCAGTCTGTTCCCACCTGTTGGCGCCAACAAGATATCGGGGGGACGGAAGAAAAGCGAATACCAGTTTGATTTGGCAAAGAAACTCTTCGCAGAGCACCCCAAGTACAAGGACGCCTTCGCCACGATCGCTACTGCAAAAGACAAGAAGTTTTGGTACTCGAAGATCAAGAATAGGCTTGACGCGTGAGTACAGTCGTGTCAATTCTTGACGTGCGGTCGTAACAAAGTGTCAGCTTGATAAAGAAAGTGAGGGCGCAGATTGAGGAGATGGGGCAGACCGGCGCGGGTGTAGAGAACGAGGAGGACATCATGCCAGGAACCGCACTTACAACAAAGTGGGGTGAGTCCTAATCCATATATTCCCCGTCGCGTTACTATATCCACCTAACACTGTGAATTAGACTTGATTAAGAAAGACTCCCCTTGGTTCTTTCATATGAGGTCCTTGGTCGGGGAGCGCCCCAACTTGGTACACGCCGGTCTCGGGAACAACGACAGCGAGGTGGACATGGGGATTCTTCTTAGCAGCAGGGACCATGATCTGGACGACAGCTCTAGCCTCGCTGCCGATGACGCCGCGGACCTGCGTACACGCTCTCCGTCCGCGGCGGTATCGGGCGTTGATCCTGACGGCAGCGACTCTGATTTCGCCCCCGCGCCTACCCTCGCGTCAGTCAAACAGAAGGAAAAGGTGGCGGGGAAGCGCAAGCAGCCGTCGGGTGTCGAGTCGTCCGGGTCTCTGGATATCAAGCCCGCTTTGAAGAAGACTAAGCCAATGACGGGCATCTCCCAGCCCGCCGCAAAGAAAGTTTCTACCACCAAACCAGCCACCATCAAAGACAAGTTCGTGGCGACAGCTCTAGCGGAAGAAGAGACCGCCCAGCAGCTCCTCAAGCTCAAACAGTCGAAGCACGAGGCGCGTAAGGAGGTCCAGCTGGAGAAGCTGTGACTGCAGGCTGATGCGAAGGCGAAGAAGCACGAGGCGCGTCTTGACCTTGCGCGTCTCAAGATGGCCCAGGAGCATGAGTATCGGATGGCGCAGATGCGGGTGGCCGCGAATCAGTCTCATGCCGGACCAAGCTCTCATGCTGGGGCGTACATGGGGGGGGTTGCAGAGCCAGATGGGGACATATTCCGATCTTCCCATCCTCCATACGTCGTCGGAATCGGGGGAAAGTGGTGCAGAATCTTTCAATTTCTCGTCCGACGGCGTCGACAGCTTTGATCCGCAGTTTGGTGCCTTTTCCTATGGTTCTGGTAGCACCCAGTAGCCCACTCCGTCGTTGTAGCACTGTGATAGTCCTCGTAGGCGTCACTGGATGTATTCACGTTGTTGTAGAGGAAGAAGAGGATTGCCTGATTTGGAAATAGGAGTGGCTGTACCCCATCGACTGACGCGAGAGTACAAATCTTGCACTTCTCTTCCCGATGTCCGCCGGGTTCGAGAACACCGGGTAAGTTTCTGCTGGCGAGTTCTTCATTTTCGCATTTCTGTAACTTTTCCGCCATGGCATGACATCATCGGAAACACTTCGGTGTGCATTTAAATACACTATACACCCAACTCTTCTGCCCGCCTTGCTGCCCTACGACGAGTCCGCTTCTCTTTCGCACGGAAAAGCCTTTCTTTCAACGCCTCACGGAGGAGCTTTCCGTTGGTTAGCCTGTCTGCACCCGCCGCGCGTCTTCCAAGATTGCCTTCAGCATCGGAAGAGTCACCGTCACTCGAGAGACCCTCTGCGATGAAAGGATCCGGGTTATCTGAGTCTAGATCATCGCCACCCCTCTCCTCCTCCTCGCATCTCATTGCATAAGCATGGATGCCGACACATGCTGCAACCCAGTACGTCGCAATTTTATGCGTGTTCTTGCTGTCGATATTGACCCGTAGATGTTTCAGGGAATGGAAGCGGCCCTTGAGAAAGCCAATTGCATGCTCAGAGCGAATACGTAGCCTGGAAACGTGCTTGTTAAACACCTCGTTGTCTGCGAGCTCGCGCGCAGGCATTTTGTATGGTGCCGTAACCCAGCTGTCGATCTGACCGAGAAACGTCAACGACGAAGGAGAGCATGAATGAGATTATATTATATTACTGGGTAAGCTGAATCTGCCCAAATCCATTCTCCGTCCTCAAAAACTGCCTCATGTTCCAGAGCGACCTTGGTGCCTTTCCAGGCGACTGAATCGTGTGTGCTACCGGTATGACCGTAGCTAAAATCGATAATCTGTAGGTTTGGAAGGTTGACGACCTGGAATAGAATGAGATGAATGACAGACTGTAAAGGCTTAGAACGCACTTGAATATTCAGCGAATAATTGCACTTCCTATCGAAGTAGCTCGGTCCGTACCAAGTTGGACGCTCGTCAAGGGGGACCAATGTCCCGTCCACAAAGCACCAGCCATTCCTCCAACCTCTACATGAGTGCTGGTGGACCCACCGCTTCGCGTTTTCCTTCTCCGCCGGAGTAGGCAAGCGTACAGCCTCCTGCATAAACGACGGTCGCAGAACCGCGGTCATCACTGCATTCAAGGACCTCCTAGACTCAGCCTGAGTTCAGGGGCCTACATGAACCTACATGGACCTACGCTCAGACCCAGCTACATACAGTCTGCGTATGTTGATGTAGGTCTGTGTAGGTCTGTGTAGGTCAGTCAAGGTCAGCTAAGGTGAATATAGATGAATGTAGGTCAACTTAGTGACCTATGCAAGGTGAATTTAGGTCTACATAGTGACCTATGCCGAGCGCAGTGTACTAGCAGTATATCCAATTACCATCTCCAATGAACTCACTGTGCTATTTTGCTTGAGATCAATAAAGGTGGGCGTAGGTGATCCAGATCGCCTACGCCGACCTACGTTGATCTAAATATACTCAGTTCAGATCAGGTATGTACACCTACGCAGAGCTACGTGCGCCTTTATTGATCTCCGTCAAGGTGGACGTAGGCGATCTACGCTTACCTATTGTAGCCGACTACGCCGACCTACCTACACCTACGTGCACCTTTATTGACTCAGCGTAGGTGCCCCTTGAATGCAGTGCATGACTCGCCGCGTGCAGAGATGAACCGTACCCTTGCCAAGGCCGGCCCAATTCGCAACGGACTGCATGCTGGCGGCATTTCCGTCATGTCCAAACCGATACAGCGCCACGGCAACCTGCAGCTCCACCGGCAGCTGTGGCTGATTCGAGTTGTTGAAGAACACAGGGTCCTTCTCTAGCCTGGTGATGAGGGTATCGAAAGTCTGGGGGCTGACACGGAGTGCTTGACGAAAATGATCCTCCCGTCCGACTTTAAGGGCCGTTAGGACATGGTGCAGGGTTGAGGGACCACGGGGCAGGGTGTCCCGCGGGTTTTCGTAGCGGTTTTCGTACATGGCATCTATCTCTTCGACGATAAACCGCCGCAAAAACGACGGGCGCGGAGCGTCGTCGTCGCTGTCATCATCAGAAGTTTCCTCGTCGTCTGCTTCAGCCCCAGAGATAGAGTCCCCAGCCCAATCCCACTCCGAAGCTGTGGAGGACGAGGTAGAGCTGGAGCCTATAGAGTGGAGGTCCGGCATGGGGTCATCCTCGCTCGACGACTCCTCTGAAGTGAGGCCAGTAATCTCCGACATTTCGTCGGGGATATCACTCGCAAAACGCCAGTCGGCCCCGAGAATTTCGGACCAGCTGTCCCCGCTGGAACTGCTGTCTGAGTCTGTGTCCGAGTCCGAGCTTTCACCAGAGGACATTGAAGAGAGACTAAGATCGTCCTGAGTCGCGACATGGTTTTCGCGGCGAATTCGAGCGGCAGCGCGTTGGCGGAGAAGGATACGACGCTGGCGGCCCTTGTTGTTGCGCACATAGGCCTTGAGAAGTGACTTTACACGGGCACCACGTCGAGCTGGACGCGCCATGTAGGAGGTCAGGGAAGAGAGTGATCCGTAGTTTCTCAGGTCTTCGTAAGCAAAAATCGTAAGCTGAAGCGTTTCCGAAGCGCTTTTCAAAAGATGACGGTCAGAGTAAATTTCGCTTCTCCCACGCTTATGATGCTAATTTAATTCCTGAAGCGTTTCTGAAGCGCTTCGTGAAGCGTCTCCGAAGCGCCTCCGAAGCGCCTACTCTGACCGCCACTATTATGTATTGGGCAATCTGTAGTTTCAGGCTGTTTTCAGGCTGAATGCTGTGTAGCATGCCCAGAACATGTCCCAGTGACCTAATATTTTGGGAAGGACAAACGATATGCCTGGAGGAACATGTGATAGGGCCAGAATTGTATAAAATCAATAGATCGATGTAATCCGTACAATATTTCTGAATGCAAAAGCTGTCAAATTTCTCCAATGCAGCTACAGAAGTATAACTAAATTATCCATACTTCTATGACATATTTATACAGGTATACATGTTGTTCATCCTGAAATATTAGGTCACTGGGGCATGTTCTGGGCATGCTAGCAGCATTTGGCCCGAAAACAGCCCAAAACTACAGATTACCCAATACATAATATTTTCACAAATTATTTTGTATCACTGATTGCACATAAATTGGCCTGACAGATCTATCCAGGTTTCATCCAAATCGGTGCAGAACTCGTTGAGTTACTAACAGTTATCTGAAAACATCCCAAAAGAAGAAATTTTCGTTCGCGCCTTCGGTACTGACGTTAGCTGTAAAAGAGAACTGCATTCGGTGGATCTGAAATCTACCATACATCGACCAAGAATCATACACTGAAAACGAAATCATGCACTAAAGTTTAAACAACGCCCCCCTCGCCTTCCTCAACAATCCACCACCCTTTGTCTTCAGCTATCTCTCCAAGAATTAGAGGAGGGCATTGCGGTGAGAGAAACCACATTCGAGACCGTGACTACCTTTGCCATGGCCACACTCGGTATTCATCTCCCTCTCTCAGCGCTCCTATGTACAGACAAAAGGACTCCACCGTGACAGAATTCAGCCTGGAGTCTCGGGTTAAATAGAAAACTTCAACCAGTTTAGTCATCAACGAATTCCCACGGTTCGATTCATCGAGTTGGGCAGAATTTCGAGCATCAAGGAGTCGTGCTGCACATAACTGACTGCCACTTAAAATCCATGTTGTCTGAATCAACAGCAGGATTTTTCAAGTCGTTGATCAGAGGGGAGTTTCGTGTGATGCTACTTACCTTGAACTTGAGCGGAGGCAAACAGACAAGCCATGCTGCTGACTCTCTATAACCGCGATGAATACTCGTGCTTGCAGAAATGCTCTGAATAGGGTGCACTGAAAAACCAAGTCATGTAGTCCATACAGTACATCAGTCCGTACATTGCCACTGTTTCCGTTCTAGAGAATCAATCAAGCAACCTCCTTAGTCCCTTTGCCCTCCACAGCACGAGCTTCTTTACTGTAAAATCTTCGTCTCTACGTGAATCTAAAGCACATAACCTGACCGACCACTTAATCGAAGTCCAATGCGTTGCAGAAGACTTGATTAGGATCAGCGACGCCGTCATCCGTGGGGTTGACACAGGCTATGTGAACGAACAAATATTAGCACAGGAATAATGTGGAAAGCATGAAACCACGCACTGCCGTGGAAGGTACCGATAACAGTGCTGGTAATTGTGCATGCGTCACCCAGAGCCTTGCCCTGGCACTCAGAATCGACGAGTTGACGCGATTCAACATCGACGGGGGCAGCGAGCACGGACGCAGCGAGGAGCGCAACAGCAGAGATGATGCGGAGGGAGAACTGCATGCTGAACTTGAATATCGACAGGCAAAGGGTAATAAAGAATGAATGGAGGTGGTGAAGTTGAGTGCGTGCCAAAGAAAGAAAGGTGGGCAATGGAAAGCAACCTGGCTATGAAATTTCATGCCACTCGACTAGTTCGCTTTATACCCTTCGCTCCCATGAAATCAGAACTGCGGATGGCAGTTGTTAACGCGAAAATCATTTGATGGACGGATGTTGAAACTCTCTCACGCAAGAGACGCCGTCTTGCCCGCGCGACATTTCACACTGCCATTGACAACGAACGGATACAGATCGAACAGCGGTTCACCTGAGTTCGCTAAAGGCTACTAAACCGTTAAACTTTGGAACTTTGGTTGAACTGGAGTCTGTTCAATTTAACCGTTCAACCGGACTCTAATCTGGCCTGCGCCTAGAATCTGGCTCCTGGTGCCCGTTCAATGCTTGGGATTTGTGTCTCTTTTAAGGCAAATTCAACCTCCATTTCATGTGCTGCCGGACTGCGCGGGTGACGGTGATCCCAGCATTGGGGGTCATAATTAGGGCGTCTTGGCCAGAAGGGTATGTGAGAGCTTAAGGGAAACCGGAGGGACTCAACTGATCCTGAAGTGGCAGGCAGAAGTTTCTGTTTTATCAAGTCCGGCCGGCGGTAGCAAGATGAAAGCTCACGTCTGAGAATGGAACGCAGATGCCCTTGACGCGAGTGGGGTCGTGACTGCTGGCGCGAATGTGGATCCGGGAAAGCACTTGGTCTCGGAACAGCATCACGTCGCCAAGCCTCGGGGGGATCTTGTGGACCCGGCCTCAGGGATGAATCAGGACGCGGTAAGGGCGTGGATGGAGGCTCTTGTCGCGGTATGGAAGGCACCGGCTGGAAGAACGGATCAAGAGACCCTCATTTGCCGTATTTAACGCGTCAAAGGTAATTGGACGCGTCGGTAGACGCGTTAAGAACGTGTAAGTATCCGCAGGTATCCGCTGTATCCACGTAGGCGCGAATTTCGAGGGTCCATGATACACTGTAAACGAACACGTTACTGACAGAATTTTGCGAGAGTCTTGCTATTCACAGCGGCCTGAAGGCAAGCTGCTGCGAGTTGTTAGATTCGCGTAAATTTGTCGGAGTGGTACTATTGATCTCGGGAGCTCGGGAGGGAGAGCGGCAAAGGAAAGGGAGCCCAGTGCTCGGTGGGACGCTGAACAACCGGCAGTTCCTTGACGTAGTTACGTCCATGGATAGCCCGAAAAACTCGTGTCTGCCGTTTATCTGCCGTTCCAATTCTATTATTTGCGCGATGTATCTTCAGTTACACTGGCGTACTTACCTAGACAATGAGTGCACGCAGCCCATCCTGGAACTGCGCGGCGAAGTCTTCCACCACGGCCTCGTCAATGGCATCCTCCCCCCACGTAAGGGCAATATTAACCGCGCCCGTCGGGTCCCCGATCACATTTATCTTCAGCGCCGCCCCAACGACAAGGTCTGACTGCGCAAACACCATCCGCTCGATGCGCCATGGCCCCGCCCCCGCATGCGTCCCACTGGTCACGCGCCCGGCGTTCGAGATCTCAAACGTCCCGCCGCGCTTCTTCCCGAGCATCCCGCGGAAGAACGGCGCGACGTCGCCGAATAGGAGGTAGAGCATGCCCACCTCCTCGCGCACGGCGTGCTTCTGGCGCTGCAGCTCGGCGGCGTAGTGCGCGGCGGCGGGCCACTGGAAGGCGGGGTGCACGGCGGGGTGGGTGTGGTGCGCGGCGACGTAGTCGCACATGACATCCGCGGGGGCGGCAGCGGCGGTGCGCAGCGAGACGGCGACGAAGGCGGAGAGGGTCTTGTATTGCGGGGCCGGGACGAGACGCGAGAGGGTGGCGACGGTGAGGATGTAGAAAGCGGAGGTTAGGGTCGCGCCGTGTGAGCGGCAGGTTGCGGCAAAGGAGGCCATTTCCTCGCGGGTGAATGAGATGAGTTTGACGCCTGGTTTTATTTCGGGGGTTTGGGGGACTGGGTTGGCGGTCCAGGCAGTGGATAGGGCTGTCCAGGAAGCGGGGAGGAAAAGAGCCAAGACCGTTTTTATTACTTTGAGGATGGATGGGCGTACGTTGGTCACAGCTTCTATCGGAGGCAGCAGCGACAAGGACTGGGGTATTGCGACGAGGGAAGAGTCGTCCCCCGCGATAGAGTCCTGCAAAGCCGCTGAGAAAGACTGGTGAACAGCGACGCCACTCAGTCCATCTCCAATGGCGTGGTGATAGGCAAGGATAACGGTACCATCCCTGAGCACCTCGACGCGCCAAAGCGGCAGCTCTGAATTGGTATCGAAACGCCTCGAAAGCTGGCCTTTTATAGCGGTCTCTAAATCGTCGTGGCCAGAGAACTGCGCTAGGAGAGACAAGTCGATGGTTTCGAGGTTGACGAAGGCCGCCTGTTTGGAGTTTTCGTCCTGCAGCTTGACGGACAGTGCACGGTGGGTTGCAACGACCTTTCTCAGGGCGGGGAATAGATGCGCCTTGTTGAGACTCGCTCCATCTGCCGAGACGTATCTGGCAGAAACTACCACACACGAATCAAGCCCCAGAAAATGTCGGACGACATGATAATTCTCGAAAAGCCCTGCCGCGATAACGATTCAGCACTCAAGCGACGTAGAAAAAATACACGCACCGACAGGCCGCAAGGGAGACATGGTCAACCAAAACCAGCGCTCACCGTTTTATTCCATCGTAGCCGCGTATCCGTTTGACAGGCCGCAGCGGTACGCGCTTACGACGATCTGCTTACTGCATGGGGCCGACGTCGACGGCTCTGGGAAACCAGATATTTTCTAGAGTGACCAGAATATGGAACCAGCGTTGGTGGCGTAGTTCAAGTGACGTCGTTAAACAGAGGTAAGCACAAATCGAGGAGCACCACTCAAGCACCACTTCATCAAAACCGTATTCTTGGGTGCACCATTATGTCCTCCAGCATCCAGCGACTGGGATCCTGTCTCTGCCGCAAAATTCGCTTTACTCTCAAGGGCGAACCCTTCTCGCACGACGTGTGCCATTGCATCAATTGCCGCAAATTCGCCGGTTCAGCCTTCATGAGCAACGCCTTTTTCAGTCCACACGTTCGTTCAAGTTTTTCCCCGTGTGCAATCCCGTTTTAACATGAAATTTGGCAACTTAGAATGTCATTGTGACCGAGGGCGAAGAACTAATCCGCAAATACCAGGACAACGACACGACCAGCGGAAATACCCTCACGCGCTCGTTTTGCTCCGAGTGTGGGACCTCGTTATTCCTCAGCTCGCCAACGAAGACGGATTGGATAAGTGTATGCCCTCCCACCGTTGATGACCCTAAAGAATGGGGTAAGCCCACTACGCAGTTTCTCTCGTTGTCTTTCTGCTCATCCGTCGCGGATTTAGTTCCCCACCGCGAGAATCGCCCTGATGACAGGCTTTCGTGGGTTACCGGACTGCACATAGACCCCGAGCAAAAGTAGTCTCCCGTAGTCAGACTCCAAATGAGACAAGTAGTCGATAAATTTTATATGGAGTCCACACCTTCAACCAAGGAGCTTGATTCGGGCAAAGTGAAAGTGCCGCAATCGACGCACCTCTGCCGCCCGGGGGCGGCAGTGGGGCGGCAGTAGGGGCGGCAGTCATCGATCATCCGCGGGATTATGAGGTTAGAAAATCTGGTGAGGCACTGATTCATACTAGGTGTGCCACTGACGGAGCAGGGGGCCTTCGAAAGCTGGGCAAGATTATAGAGGCTCATTGAGGCATTGTCACAATATCAAGTATGCAGAATGCCCGGCAGACGCTGTAGGTGTGTGGTTAAATCACAGGCTGTACATATAGTTCCTCTCCGCGGCGCGCTCTACAGACCTTCTCCAGTCTCAATAACACCCTCCTGTATGTTTCTTGACTTCGTTGTGTTCTGCAATAAGCTGGTGTGATAGGTTCTCTACAAACTGAGCATGGCACAATAAACATTGAATATTGCGCTGGAAGAAAACGGTCAAAGGAAGGACGAACCCATTTCAGAACCTCCTCCGTCCCTTCACCCGTCATGGCTGAGATACCCTGCAATTTAAACAGTCAGATAGGCTAGGATCCAACGATGTTATTATCACCTTCACGGTAACTTTCCTCACTCTGGCCAACTCTCGAACCCCAAGCGCCTCTGCTATCCCCTCCAACCCCACCGCGCCCTTCAAGTCCATCTTATTCGCCAGCACAAGAATGGGGTGCTCCTTCGAAATCTTCCCCCACATCCACGCCAACACCTCCTTCGCCTCGCGAAACCGTTCCGGCGCGCTGGCGTCGACGAGGAAGATGAATGCGTGGCCGTTCCAGAAAACTGTTTCGTTCAAGTTCAAGCTGAGGGTGGAAGAAAGGACGGACAGCTCCTCCACAATGGCCGCATCTTGTCTGCGCCGCCAAGTTCCCAGATGGCGACCGTGTGTCGCTCATACAGGATCGTTTCTATCGTCATGCCTTCGAATGACTATCAGCCACGTTGACGAAAGAAAGAATGTATCGAGCTGGCGACTCGGACATACCTATTGTAGGGATAGTGTCTGGAAGAACACCCTTGGGTGACTCACGTCGCTTGAAGCGGTTCACCAGACTAGTTTTCCCGGCGTCGTCGAGGCCAATCATCACGATTTCTGGGTGGTCATTGTTTAATACTGCAGTCAGGATTCGCCACGGCAAAAAACTCACCAAACGTCTTAGGGAGCGTATTGCTGAGGACCAGGTCAGCGCCGGAGGCTGCTACGCTCGAGATAGTCGCGCCCATTGAATGCCGTAGCTGACTCGAAAGTTCAACGAGTCACTATCCCAGACTCCATTCAAGGGCCTTTTTATGCAGGGTCCACGTTGCAGCTCATTTTAGCGCTGTGTCGGAAGACCCGGCGGAGTTGCTGTGTAGGACACGTCCATGACACGGAGGCAAACATCGACGTTGAAACGCCGAACATCACGATCACCCAAATGCGGACAATGACCGCCAGCGTCCCAAAGTGGAAATATTTGTGTTATCGCGCACGGTACATTTGTGTCTGGCTGGAAGGAGCCGGAAAGGATTCAAGAAGAGAATGAAGCGAAAATGCTCACGTAATAAATAGATTTGGGTGGCTGACGTGTACCGCGGAGGAGAGAAGGCGAGACATGGGTGGCTGACAGACTATTGCGTCTTGCATTCGTACGTCCACCACCTCGCACTCCCCACAACCAAACCCCACACCCACCCACACCCAACTTCACCACCATGAAGTTCACCAAAATGCTGTTCGGGTTCGCGTCCAGCTTCAAGTCGGCCGTCTGCAAGACCTCAAGCCGCGTCCAAGAATTCGTCTCCTCGCGGAGCGATATTGTTGAGCTCTGCTTCCAGCTCGCAGCACACCAGGCAACCGTCAAGAGTCTCCTCGTGCTGGTGGTCGACCTGGAGCAGACTGTGGGGCAGATGGCGGAGCACGCGGAGGAGGTGAGCGCGGCGGGGTGCGATCTGGCGGATGTCGTGGAAGTACAGGCGGCGGAGATAGAGGCTTGGATGGCGTATGTGGAGGAGCTGCTTGAGGAAGTGCAAGGATACAAGGAGAAGCGGATGTGGTTCGAGGGGGAGCTGCAGGAGAAGGACGAGCGTATTGCGTCTCTGCAAGCCGAGGTCGCCAAGCTCGCTGCGGCCTACGACGACGAACAGGTGCATGTTAGCAAGCAGATGCGGAACAGGGAGAAGACGATCTCCGAGCAGCAGGTCGAAATCGCAGCGCTGCGCGCAAGGTCGACAGTCGAACAAACCCAGATCAAGGACAAGATCGCCAAGGCCGCCGAGTACCTCCTCGAGACCCACACTACCCGCGAGCGCGCTGACAGACGCACCATCGAGACTCAAGCCGATAAAATCCTCGCCCTCTCCAAGACGATTACGGCTTCAGAGGTTAGCGCAGCCGCAAGCCTCGCCGACCAGACCGCCAAAGACGCCGCCACCGTCGCCAGCACCCAGGGCTTGCGGAAAAAAGTTCGGGCTTTAGAGGGCAAGATATCCGCGTATCGAGACAGCGACGCGCGCGCAACTGCACAGCTCGCCGAGCACACCAATACCATCGCAAGTCAGGTAGAAGAAATCTCCCGGCTGACCGCCGACGTCAAGAACCTCAACAGCCGCGCGGTGGAGAGCGCTGCCCAGGCCGTCGCGAAGCAGCTCCACGTAACCGAGCAGGTGAAGCATCTTGAGAGGAGGGTAGCGGAGAGGGAGGAGGAGTTGGAGAGGAGGCGGAGGGCAGCGAAGGAAACGGTCAAGCACCTCGCTGACCGCCACGTCAAGGAGCTCGCGGACGCTCGAGCAAGTTATATGGCGATTGAGCTCGACGCCAGCATGGGCGACCTCAACCCGACATCCGCAAACATCTCGACTTCCTCGGTCTGCATCGACAAGAGCGTCAGTCGATGCATACGCCAGTCCTACGATGGGAATTTCTCCATAAATTGCGGCTACCACTTCGCCACCCAGTTCATCGTTCACGTCAACTCTCCATTCGCGCAAGCAAGCATTGCAGCACCGGCACCGTTCGTGCGGGATCAGCGCAAAATCGTGCGCCGGGGAGGGAACAGCATCGTTACTCCGTTGTTGCTGCCTGGATGGCCGGCACTGCGGAGCAGGGAGGAGGATAACAGGTCGCCGAAGCGTGCGAGGCGGATTTGAGGAGGTGGCGAGGCGGCGGAATGATGACGAAAGGAGACCCCGGCAAACGCGACAATTCGCGACGAAAACCCTTCTCCGCCTTGGATCGCAATTACGCGGACGACATGGCCATGCAAGGAGGGAGGCACAGCGACCCTACTTCTGCGCTGCGAGAGGGAGCTTGAATGACAATGAAAGACGTAAAAGATTGACGAAAGTGGTAAATTAGTGGATTGGCCTGTATGTTTTCAGAGTGGCGTTGTATTGTATTAGTTCCTTTTATCAACATCTTGAGGCCATTCGATGCAAACTGAGCGAAATTGGGTTCTGGAGAGGAAAACGGGAGACAAGCCAAAAAGCACAGCCTTCGTCCAGATGCGGTTGAATCACCGCCGAGTTCCGAAAATGGGAACCAGGCAATTCTTCTGCGGTAAAAGGAAAATAAAACTACGCGTCTCAGTTGCAGATTGGGCTATAAGGTCCGGTATGAAACCTCCGGCCCCTCGTCCGGCTTAATTGGTGCTATTTGGCAACGGCCCCATCAGATCGCTTTTGACTCCTACTCTCACTCTCTCAGCTCAGCACTGAGCGCTGAGCGCTCAGCCATCTTGGGATGACGAACGACTTGACATTTACATGCCATCCGTTTCATGGTAGACCGAGGAGCCCGAAGCCGCATAGGAGTCTGCCCTGGTGACCCAACTCAGTTGAACTCCTCGATGCCAGTGAGCTTCGATTGACTCCTCGAAACGTTGACCTTGTTGAATCATCTCCTGTCAAGTAGCCTCGTTCCTCACCTTCTTGCTGGCGGACATAATGTCTTGGGACCGGCAACTCGATTTTTAAGCACTGCCTCATGAACTTCAGCACTCTTGCTATCAGCGTGCGATTGGAGGAAGTAAACAGAATCGTACCACTTTCTTTTCAACAAAGCGCGGAACAAACCATCCGATCGCTCTCGATTATACTGCTCGTCACCTCATCGTCATTCTTCCGATGTCTCGACCCCTCGCCGCGAGACTGCGCGTCTTGCTGTGTGGCAACGACTATTAGCAAGGCAATCTTACCGAGGAAGGGCTTCGTTATTCAGCAAGCTGGACTTCGAATAACTGGCCAAACCACTGCATTTCTGACTTATTGCGATGCCCGAGATGCCCGGTCTGGCATTTCAACCTCTCTTTGGACGTCATCATGTTCCTGTTAGAGTGACATTCTATATCGGTCAGCTCCCGACATGGCCGCTCGCACAATCGAAGTGAGTCCTATAAAAGGGTGAGCTGGTTTTCCGTGTTTTCTCCAACAGTTCAACTGTCCTCCCCTTCACCCTCCCACTTCCCGTCCACTCCACTTCACGATCTACGCCATGAAGACCACGTTTGCTACCCTTGCTCTTGCCCTCGGAGTTGCCGCCGTCCCCGTTGAGGTCGTCAAACGTGCCGACTCCAACTCTACGACGATTGATGGTGATTGAATTTCGTCGGGCATTTTTCGTTTCGTTAACATGCCCGACAGATACCACCGTCCTCAACTTTGCCCTTACTCTCGAGCACCTTGAGAACGCCTTCTACTCCGGCGCCCTAGCCAAGTTCAGCGAGCACGACTTCAAGAAAGCCGGGTTGCCCAGCTGGGCTCGCGGACGATTTGCTCAGGTTGCCGCTCACGAGGCAGCACATGTCGCTTTCCTGAGCGGCGCACTTGGTGCTAATGCAACTCAGCCTTGCAACTATAGCTTGTATGTTTATCGTTCTTTCTGGCGTTGAGCGTTTACTGATTGTTATTGCAAGCCCTTACACCGATCCCAAATCTTTCGCTGCCTTGAGCCAGGCAATCGAGGGAGTCGGCGTCTCCGCCTACGCCGGCGCCGCCCAGTTCATCACCGACAAGAAGTATTTGACCGCGGCGGCAAGCGTACTCTCCACCGAGGCGCGGCACGCGAGTTGGGTTGCCTCTGCCGTGAACAAGTATGCCGGTTGGAGCGGGGCCCTCGATGTACGTCTAAATTTCTCCCGATGCGATCTCGTCCATTATTTCTCACATCCTCGCCGCAGGTTCCTCTTGACCCCACCCAGGTCTACTCAATCGCGTCAGCTTTCATCACAAGCTGCCCCTCCACCAATCCGTCGCTCCCCTTCACGGCTTTCCCCAGCCTCGCGGTCACCACCACGCGCTACTCTCCCGGCAAGACCATCTCCCTCGAATACACGCCGGCCACCGCCGTCGCCGATGGCACTCCCCTCTACGTCGCGTTCTTCACCGGTCTTTCGGTCGAGTACGCGCCCCTCACAGACAGCAAGGTCGTCATCCCCACGGACCTCCTTGGTCAGGTTTACGCCGTCGTCACCACCAGCAACGACACGGTCGCTGATGGTAATACCCTCGCCGGTCCTGCTATCCTCCTGCTCGAGTTCAACTCGGCTGGGAAGCTCATGATGTAATGTATGAGATGTAGTATAGTATGTATATGATACGACGAACATCTTACGACGCATAATAAAACAATTCTGGCAGAATATCCGAGTGACAACATCTGAAAACGTCCTTTCCAAACAAGTTGGCAGATTTTGTTAAACTTCGATGGACGTTGAGCGCCAAGAAAGCAGTAAGCCTGGCGTTGCGTTCCTTACTTCCAGAGGACTCACTTCGGGATTTGAACGTTGAACAACAACCGTGGCAATTTTCCGCTGTTGAAGTGATGTGCCAGTGATCGCATCTGATTCGAGTCGCCTTTGTTTTTCTGATCTCACTCTCCAGCTAGACGGCGGATATTCACGATAAGTTGGTTTCTCCACCAAACACAACACCTCGATCAGCGATGCTCGGTGTTGAATCTTTAATTCAGTTTCAGCGGCATGCATCGACTCTTGCTCCTCAAACCGTGATTCGTGCTCGAAATCGGACTCGGTATTCGCAACTCAAGCCTTTACTATATGTGAAGTCACCATGCCATGCCGTCCGTCCGTTGCAGCCTTCTTCCTGAAAGCCTGACAGTCTATGCATTTTCAATTCATTCTCGGACCTCGGCGCCTGTTCAGTGTTCGCAGCGCTCAATGCCGCTGATATAACGATCCCTTGGCTTCGCTTGGCGTGGCAAGTATATAAATGCAACCAACGAAACCCACACCGGCCAATCCTTTCCCTAAGTACGACAATCATGGGCCTTTCGCGCATCTTCTCAATACCCCTCTTTTTCTGTCTCCTTTCACCCTGCTTTTCGCTTTCGTCGTCAGATCATCCGTCCAAGACTATTTCCCGCACACTTACCCAACACAACTTCAAATCCACCGTCACTTCAGGCCAGTGGCTTGTGCAGTATTATTACGCGCCACCCTGTAGCGGCCATTGCGATGGCCTTGCCCGAGCATGGGAAAAGTTTGTTGGCGAGAGCCAGTTTGTCGACAGTGTAAAGTTCGCACAGGTTGATTGTGTTCTCAATCGAGGTATGGTTTGCACTTCCCTTGAACTACGCTGCGAATTGTTCATAATCACGGGTTTACAGCTTTGTGCGATGCCAACCGTATCGTAGCCTCAAGTAACGGCTCACAACTCATTCTTTACGGCGACGGCGTTGAGCGGGTGGTATCCGGCCCATTGTTGGACGAAGTCGCCTTCACCCAATTTTTGCAGTATCTGGTCAAGATCCCTCCCTTCTCGCAAACAGCGCCCACCCAGAATCCAAGCATCGAGATTACAGTGCTGACCCCCGAAAACTTCGCTGCCTCCACAAGAGGCCCCGAACGCATCTTTGTCAATTTCTGTCTGCCTTGGTTTGACGAGTGCAAGCGACTCTCTCCAACCTGGAAGGCGCTTGCTAGGGTCATGCAGGGTGCAGTACCAGCAGTACACATCGCAGAAATCGATTGTGGGTCGCACTTGGAGTTCTGCCAAACGCAGATAGGCGCTGGCCCCACGCATTACCCGACATTGATGATGTACCTCCCTCAAAGGCACAGACCGCTGAGATATCGGGGTCCTCGGGCGTTGGACCAACTCGCGGGATTCGTCCAACTTATTCATGCTCCGCTCGTCCTACCACCTCGTATATCTCATCCATCTGGGACTGCTGCACCGCCCCGGCATCTTGAGGCGATGGAAATCACGCACGAGACATACCAGCGTGTAATGGAGGCGCCGATACTTGTCGTCGCCAGCGTAGGAACTGCATTAGGATCCGACGTTATGAGCGGCGTCGCCGCCTCTGTCAGGAGAACCGCACTTGCGTGGGCCAGGCGCACCCACGGTACAGGCCTTGCAGGCGGACGTGCGGTGCAGTTTGCGTGGCAGAACGCCAGCATGCTCACTGACCGGGACCCACAGCATGACCACGATGTGCGGGTCGCTATTGTAGACCGCGAGGTGTGTATTCCAGTTGAGGCTTCCCGATCTCTCTATTGACCCGGGCACGTAGGCCAACAAATACTACTTCACTGAGGAGTCCGGAGCGCCAATTCGACTGCAAACAGCAAGCATCCTCTCTTTTCTACAGACTACGTTTCCGTGGCCGTCGCCGGAAGGAGCGCGAAAGGCGGGCGCTTTCGAGCAGGTAATAATATCTCCCCTTTATTCATTCATCCCGTGCATATTGCTCAACTCGCTATAGCATGTAACCAAGATATTCGTGTACATCACGGACCATCCATTGCGCATGCTTTCTTGGCTTGCTCTGATCCAAGGGGAACTCGGGATTCGAAAGTCGGAAGGGGGGTCGATAAGTTTTTTTCAGCCTGACCTAGACTCCCCCCCCCCCCCCCCCCCCCCTACCATATAGGGAAGGTGTTTCCCACCCCTGGCGGCGGGCCGCTCCCCCCGGAGTTCCCGCCGCGTACTGAATCTGCTTCAGACCCTAGTACCACCTCATTTTGATGTTTGAGGTACATACCATGGTCTCCAAACCTATCTGCAATGCTGCTAGGGCCCTAAGCAGACCTCCAGAAATTTGTTGAATCTCATTCCAAGACCACTTGAAGGCACCTTTTAGTTGAACTTAAGTGGAAATATTGTCTTGGTACATTCTGAAGCAAGTAGAAAGCGGAATTCGGAATTTCTAACCTACTAGAGGCTGTACAATACTTCTGCCAGCCCTTTTCTCCCCTCCCATAACCTATAGTGAGAAGTTTTTTTCGGCCTCGGCCAGACCCCCCCCCCCCCTCCCTCCCCCCTTCCGATATTTTAATCCCGAGTTCCCCTTGCTCTGATCATAGGCTTCGTTTGCGTCGCTATTTGTCGCTTGATCGGGGAAGAACCCGAACGGTTCGGGGGTTATGTGGAAAACGAATCAGAGAAATCGGACGTGTGACAGTGAATGCGTAGTTGAATGTGTAGAATTTTTGTTGCAGCAGAAACTTGGGTTCAAGTTGAACAGTTCAAACTTTCGGGCCGATTTGGGCCGCTTTTTTTCCCACGCCCTTCTAGGTTTTCATGGGAATCAGGATCTGCAAAAGCGGTGCACAAGCGTCCGAAAGGATGATATATGAGTGCGAACTACAAAGATGAGATATACATGTTTAGCGGTATACAAGGTTAGCGGTAAACAGGATACGGAATTACAGGCGGTGGGTTCTCGATCGGGGCAAAGGATCTACAATCACAGTCAATTAGCACAGCACACGGAACGGGAGAGATAAACATACTTTAACGCTTGCATGTCGACCTGCAGATAAGCAGATCAGTTTAAATTCACGAGCATTGCAGTTAGGACTCACGGGAGACTTGAATGCCATGAAGCAGTGCGAATCATTGTGCGTGTCGACGGCCTCGCAGGCGTCGCAGTAGTCGACGCCGCAGTAAGCGCAGCGGAACCACACGCCTTGGATACCCGACATGCAGCGGTCGCATAGGGCTGCGGTGTGCTCTATCGACGACAGGTACGTCCGCGAGTCCATTCCCGGGGGAGGGCCAGCCGGTGATTTGTATCTAAAAGAGGTCAGCACGGATAGTGCGGACGAGAGAACGGCTTACAGCCTTGGGAGGAAGCCAAACGACGACACCAGCGGCCGTTGGACCGGGCGCGGGAACTTGAAGAATATGTGCCCCGGGTCGTGCAGGGTGTACGAGTGCTCCTCGCAGGCGGAACACTGACGAAAGCGTAATCAGCATACAATCAGAATAAAGAGAAAGCCAACCTCACCAAACTGAAGCCCTGTGGCGACGAGGGACAGTTCGCGCACTGGTACCGCACTCCCACGATATTCTGCAGCCCTCAAGTAAGCCGTAGTATTATAAAAATTACTGAAGACGACTAACGTTTCCGCACCCGTGACAAAAGACGTGATGATCTTCGTCCGGGGGGAGGCGCGACCCCGAGCCGATGACCGTTCGCGCATATGAGGAGATGACGGAGCTGGCTTTCGAGGGCTTCGGCAGCTGGTGCCCGACGCTTGCGGCGTCGCGGCCCTGCCACAAATGGATCGCTCTCCGGCTGGCCGTTTGTACCTGGTTCTTGGTTAGTACGACGGGCAAGATGGTCGAAGATGATCATTCACTTCGTCTGTTTCGAGCGGGTACGGTATCTGGATGAAGTTCAGTCAAAATCGTCGGGGAGGATTCTCTGAGTAGGGGCTCACCTTGATGAGGATATGGGACGACGTGTGGCCGCCTTCGGAAGAATCCAGATTACCCGGGAGCCCCGCCGACTCGCAGTTGGCGCATATGTCAACTGCATCACAGATGGCGCAATGGAAACGTGCCCCGACGATATCGAGCATGCAGCTGTGCAACCGTTAGTGCAATACACCGGATAGGAACAGCTACTCACTGCGCGCATCGGACCCCGGGATGGGTTAATGCTAGACAAGGAGGGCATTAAGCATACGATTAGCAAGTGCACGTCGAAACGCACATTTCTCGCCCTCGGCTCCTATACCAGGAGGAACCGTCTCGAAGAAGTCTGACTCGCTGCTGGCCGACAAGTCGGGAACGACGAGGAATGCATGCGACGGGTGAAGGTCGTGGACTTGGCTATGTGATTGTTAGTATGAGAATCCGAAGGACGTTTTAGTATTTTCAGATGTAACGGACCTGTAACATGCTCGACACAGATTGAATTTCATACACGACGCACACTTGTACCGATGGTGCGTCGTGATCGCCGTGCACGTCGAGCACTCGTGTATCTGGGTCTCGTCTTGTTCTAGGGGTACGTCAGCTCGGGGAACGAAAGAGAAAAGTTAGAGTCGAGCACGCACCCACGTCCTCCCACCCCAGATGCCCCCACACCTTCTCGTGATACGCATGTCGCGTCTGCCCCTTCTTCGGCGCCAGCCGCCGCCATTCTAGCGCGCGCTGCGCATCCTCAGGCGTCAACGGGCTCGCGCTGGGCGATGCAGATCCCGGGGACAGCCCCGCCTCGATTGCATGCGTCACACCGGCGTGCTCGATGCACCCAGAACACAGCTCGTACCCCGTCTCCTCGCGCGCGGACTCCGAGCCCGGCGGCACCACGAGCGTCGCCTGCGAGCTATACACGCTGAGCGAGGGCCCATGCGGCGGCAGGCGGGGAAGGGGCTTGAAGTGGCGCATCGAGCCGGTGAGGGACTCGCTGCTTCCCCCGGCGGCGAGGTAAGTCCGCGACGACGACGGGGACGAATCGTGCTGGTGTGGCCGCGGGGGGTAGGAGTATTCGGGTTCGTGGGGGACTTGGAAGGAGTTCGGGTACGGGCTGTGATCGTGGCCGTTGGCGTACTTGTGGTTGTGGTTGTCGTGACCATTGGTATACTTGTGGGTATGACCATTGCTGCGATATGGGCTTCCCCTGTGGTCGTGGTGAGCGTGGCCGAAGAAGCCTGAGCCTCCATGGTCATGGTGAGGGTGGAGGCTCTTCCCCTTTCCTTTGGTCGATTGGCTCACTGGCTTCTTCTCTCCGCAAATGGAACATACGTAGCGGATGGAGTCGAGCAGCACGCCGCATTCGGAACAGTCGGTGAGGGTCTCGCTAGGTGGAGGATTGAGGGGTAGAAACTGAAGAACTTCTCGTGGAATCGATGTGTTCGACGTGGTGTAGGAATGGTCGGGGGAGTGGCCAAAGCCGTGCGACTGGTAGGAATCTGTGGAATCTGAAGTGGACCGCGGGGGTTTGGGAATGGACTTGGGTTGCGGCTGAGAAGCTGCCTGCTGAGCAGCGAGCCAGTTGAGTTGCCGGGAAGACGGTCGCGGTTTGGGTTGACGAAATTCTTCTGGCCCATCGAGGTTTACGCCTTCGGCGTAGTAACCCGAATCGCGGGTATATGATCCCGACTCGCGGCTCTGGGAGGTGGAAGAGGACGTGTAAGAATAGTAATACTTTCCCCGCGGATCTTGCTCCAAAGCCAATGCTCCAGCCAGTTCCTCCTCTTCCTCCTCAGGTATGGAAGACACACCCGAAGAGACTGATGGCTCAGGTAGCGCCCCGAGCATGGAGCGGATCGTTCGTGCGTTTTGGTCACGCAGCCAGGCCGCCCCACGATCACTCCCATCGAGGTTGTCGTAGTGGACACTTGATGAATCGTCGCGGATGGAGTCTTCGAGCTTCAGGCGCTCGAAAACGGCGCTTGGGTCGGCGGGAGGGTCCGGGGCAGGTGTGGCTGCTTCGTCGGCAAAGGGATCGCTGCCATTGGACTGATACCGCAGCGTAGTGCTGGGACCGCTTGGACCAGCTCGTTCGCCCGACGGCTGCGACATTAGGTCCCAAGATTGTGCCGACGCCTGTGAACTCCCGTCATGAACGGGGCGCTCTGCACGCGAGATCGCATCCCGAGAGCTGACGGTAATGGAATCGTCGTCGAGGTCGACCGAGGGTGCACCAAACGAGAAGGATTGCTGACTTCCGTTGCGATTCTTGTCGCGGTATTCCTCCATGCTCGCGAGCGACGAAGTGTCGGAGAGGCTGGGACCGTCATAGTCCACCGTAATATTGACGCGCAAGGTGATTGTGTTGCTTTTTCGACTGCTGAAGCTGCGACCAGATAGAATAGATGCCGCAGACGATAATGGTGGATCATCTGTTCCGGCTTGAAAATATTGAATGGCCTCGGTCAAGTCAGAGTCGGTCGACATATCGGTCACTTCGCCATCGTCGTCCTTGTACGCTATTACGAAGGACGTTGCATAGAGTGAGAAGCACTGTTCGACCTTGCGCGATAACCAATTGTGAGACAGTAAACGGAAATGCGGGGGCGGAACGGGTACCTTGTGTCGAAGCAGATCATAGCTGCAATTCCGCGCAGACGTGAATGTTATCCTCTTCTTCCACCGGTCGAAGGTGCACTTAACCAGCAAAGGGCGGTCGGGGCGTCCATCCATGGCGCGGTGCTGCGTAAAGCGCTGAATATAAGCGGATCCGCGGCTGTGCAATCATGCCGGCCGGTCAGGGTCACACGCGGCCACGTGAGTCGACGCGTCGTGGCGAGTGCTTAAGGACTTTGGTATAGACGCGTGGGCCACAGTCCGACGCCCGTCTCCCGTTTGTCGCCGAGTCAACACATCAGAACGTCCGAGACGTCCGACCGCAGCCGAACGAAGTGGTGACACCAGAGATCCATATTTACAACGCGGTCGGCACGCATTCTTACTGTGCGCTACTTGGAGAATGGAGAGGCAAATTATGAAGATTCAGCTGGGTCTCGTCGGGTCTCGTCGGCACTTAGTTCAGTGGTAAGAACGTCCCGCACGGTTTGATCTGGCCGCGTCGGGAGACCTTACGTTCGAACCCTGGAGGTGGTGGCAGTTGGGGGACAGGCCTCGGGCTACGGACCCCTCGTCTGGAATAACGAAATTTACTTCAGCAACTGTACCTCCAGTGGACCTGAGTTTCAACGAGCCAATTGGCTCCGCCATTGCATGGCAATTTCTTTTTTAGTTGGCTTAGACTGATTCTGAACGTTGAACGTCGATGGTTTGAACGCCTGTGGCTGAGGCTGTGGGAAAATTTTGTTACCCTTCTCGCTTGGTCTGAGTCCTCGGGCCAGCCTAAATATGCGTGAACTCCTTCTCCTTGGTTCATTCCTTGCGCAATTTCTGGCCTACCATGCTTTAATCACTCCGTCTGCTGTAGACACATTCCACGACCGTCGCTAAGCAAAACCGTGTTCAAGTACTTGGCGAAGGGGACCTGTCATTCATCTCCTTGGAGGCTTCAAAAACCGTATTAACTGAGTTGGCCGCAGGATCTCGCACCACGTACAGCCAGTAAATTTCGACGTACCCCGGAAATCGTGAACGATACGAGACATCCGTAGGAAATAATGAAATATTAGAGGCCGGCTACTTTTCCATCGAAGGCATCTCGGGTATCCCGGGGATGTTCAAACAGGTAGTTAACGTGAACGTTAGGTTCACCCCGCCCTAGCGAAAATGTCACGCACCCACCTTCTTTTCTTCCTCGTCATTTGAGAAAGGCGATTACGCTCGCAGCTTTTCAACTAGAAATTGGGAACTGAGTGAAAAATGGTAATGATTCCATGCAGACGGATGGGCTCGCATATGCTCGTTTTCAGTTGGCATCCTTCAACGCCGTGTCATACGAGCCTGCCGGCAATATTTAAACATATACAATTACACTGACAGATTCTCTTCCACTTCACTTTATTTCCCCTCCGCCGCCAATTTCTCCAAATCGACCAACTCACCTCCGCTGTTCAACCCCGCCTGGATGAACACAACATCCTTGAGCGCCTCAAGGGGATCCCCAATCTCCAACGTCGGCTTCCCCGCAACAGCATCAAAGAAGCTGCGAAACTCGGCCTCGACACCCATCTTCGGGTTATCTATAACCTCTTCCACCTCGGTTGCCGGCTCTCCCTCAGCCTTAGGCTTGACCGCGCGCTTGATCAACACGCGCATCACGGACTTGTCCTCGACGCGCACGCTGTTCACGGTCAACCAGCCCTCGGAGCCCGTAATCACGAACTCATCGGCAGGGGGCACGGATTTCGTGGGGGCCCCAAATGAGAGCTCGACGATGCCGTGGAAGTGGGAGCCCGCTTGGACAACGGCGTGGATAGTATCGTGCGGTTTGAGGTATTCGTGGTTCAGCGAGGCGAAGGCGGAGAGGTGGGTTAGCGGGTGTGTGAGCATCGTACGCAGGGCAGCAATCGTGTGCTGAACGCGCGGAAGTCAACTTTTTGTGCGAATTTGAACATAAGAGAAACTTACAACACCACCATCGAGCTGGAAGTGCAGGATGATTAGTTATTCGCAATCTGTATATTAAACCAGTAAGCCTACCAAAAATCCACCTTGATACTAAGAAATTCGATGGCTTAATGATTGTTCAAGCGAAATTTTATTGGACTTACATCGGGGACAGTGCGCCACGGCGTTTTGTACCACTTGTTATCGACGTCGATGTGGTTCACGACCACGGCCTTGAAGAAATTGACTTTGCCAATCTTGCCTTCCGCAATCGCCTTACCCGCGGCCCTGAAGCCCGGCTCTGCCTCAAAATTCTCGGCGATGCGCCAGACGAGATTCTTCTTGTATTTCTCGTTGTAGGTTTTGATGAGGCTGATTCCCCCCGCAACGTCGGGTGCCACCGGTTTCTCGCTCAAGACATGCTTCCCCGCAGCAAAGGCCTTCAGGATGATCGAGGGCTGCAGCGTAATCGGGAGGACGACGATAACGGTGGTGATGTCGGGCCGTGCGAGGAGCGCGTCCAAATTCATCTCGGCGCCATCGCGGTAGATCGCAGGCGCGGGTTCGAGTCCCATCGCGACGGCGGCTTCGGAGCACTCGCGCGAGCTCTTTTCGGAGCGCGAGTACACTGCGAGCAGCGGCGGCGCATCGCTGCCCAACGCTTTTAGCGCGGGGAGATGTGCTATAATTTGTTCAGCATTCACTGGCTCGATAAATCGATAAAGTGCGACTTGCCTTCCTTGGCAAAGAGTCCAGCACCGAGGATCGCGATTCCGGGGGCAGCAGTAGGCATGGTGGTGGAAGATGACTTCCATACCCAATGAGCGGTTCAAGTACGCTGCCGACCGGACCGCGGAGCCGACTGACCGCAAATTCACCGACAATTCACAGAAAACAGAGTACGGGAAGGAACGACAAAATTGGTGACTGTCTATTGAAATACGATAAACTACATTGCTTTGCTTTGAGTCCAATCACGATTAACAAACAGCATCCGCGCAGAAAATTGCTATAGTCTGGGTTTATCTGGAGGCGATTCTTGCAGTGTCGAATGCAACTCGTAAAGGTCGACCGCTGCACGCGCAATCTCCTCGCAAAATCGTGCGTTTGGGCTTTCCTTCCGCGAGGTGATAGTGTATTGGAGGCGATCTGGAGGAAATTACAGTTAATGGGGGCGAGTGGTATGAATGAATAGTACGCACCTTCGTAGCCCGTCATGTAGGCGACACCGAACCCGTCAGGGACGACCTAGCCAGCAAGAATTTTGTTAAAATCGGAGACAGACTAAGAGCCCACACTCACTTCGCCCCATCCGTACACAGGGAAGTGCTTCGAGAAGACGGCGGACGTGCTGAGGACCCAGTTGCTCGAGCGGATGAACAGAGGGTCCGAGAACAACGCAGGAGGCGTTTCACCCGGCTTTAACAGCTTCTTGAGCCCTGGTACCGGGTTAATGAGGCCACAACGATGAACCTTGAAATTTACCGAAAAGATGGCGGTCAACCCCCTGCCCCATGCCCGCCGTTTTCGCCAACGCCGCGTGCTTCTCCACCGCCGCATTGAACAGCCTTTTCTTCTCTTGCTGGCTCACACCCGGTGCGTCCATGCTCGCCACCCATGCATCAGACTCCGCCGTGACGACGCGGATCGCCTCTGTGCGTCCCTTGAAGAACCGCCTCGTCGATGCCGCCTCGTACGTACCCCCCGTCCGCGGAGCACTGCCGAGCAGCCGTCTGTATGCAAGCTGTATGATCATCTGCGCCCACGAATCGGGCGACACGCGGAAGCTCTTGATTGCGGCCTTGCCGTACTTCGTCAGGTGGAATCCAAGTTCATGCCCCTCAATGAGCTCGCGCGCGGCGCGATTGGCGTCCTCGATAGCCTTGATTGTTGCGGGCGAGGGCTGCCAATCGAGCGGCGTCGGCGTCGACTTGAGGGCATCCGCTGGGGGCCGCCCAGGGTCAAACCTCCTCGCGAGAATGGACGAGAGGACGTCGTCCACAAGGCGCACCGTCGGGGTGCCATCCATCGCCGAGTGTTCGCCCATGATCCCGGCGAGGGCGTTCTCGAACACGATGTACTGCACCGGCTTGTCAACCCAGCGGTTTGCAAGGTCAACTGGGACACCACCGGAGAGGGTACCGTGCCATAGCGCTCGGCTATGATGCTCAGCCGATATTGGGGACGACGAGTCGAGGCTGATGGTGAAAGCGGCGGATTGGATGGCCTGCAGAATAGCGGCGTTGTGCGGGGATGAGGCAAGCTCGGTGTAGTCCTTCGCCCAGACGTCTCGGTTGGAAGCAGTCAGGACACCGACACCCGGATATTCACCGGCGGAGTTGTCGACGATGTATTGCAGCTGACTGGTGTACCATAAGCGGTAGTCAATGCAAAGAAGGAGTCGTACTCTTCAAGTTCTTTGATTGATAAAAGGCGTCCATTATGTGTGGTCTCTACTTTCCATGGACGATTGTTGCGGAAGACGATAATGTGGCCAGAGTCGCCGGTGTCACCGGGAGCGGCATAGGTAACGCTCCAGTCGAGCCCTTCGGGGCCAGGAACGCGGCAGCAGTCAAACATCCAGCTGAAGAAGTTATAATCGCGGATAAAGGAGAGGGAACGAAGAATACATACCGGTAGGAATCCATGCATATCGGTCCCTCCTTCGTAGCCTCTGGTTCGAGGAGCCCGAGCTTGTACTGCTGCCTGAATTGCATCGTTGCGCGCGCAAGGTAGGCTGCACGGGATACAGGGGGCGATATTTCTCTTCGCCGTGCAAGATGTGAGGGGTGCGCGTCAAATCCATCTAAAGTCGCCATGTTAATTTCAGAGAAAACAGGGTCGTCAGGCAGGACGACGAGGTGTGGTGGTTACACACGCGCAAGAGCGAAGGCACGAAGCGACCCCGTAATGCCTCGCGCATTTGATGCATCTCGAATCTCAAGGACGCGTCGACTTACAATAATAAGAGACATTCACAACAACCTGGTGACGATTACACACTATCGAGGAAGAACAAGAGATAACCCACCGATTCTCTATAGCCCAAATAACCAGTATTATCCCACCACTCCTCCAACCAATGCTTATGCTGCTTAGATCGCTCAAGCAGGCGCTGCTGAAGTTCCGGCCCTTGTGTGGCTCCAAATTCATCGATCTTCTCCGTGGCTGCGGTTAGTTCTGCACTAGACAGAGCCAGGGGCTTCAGAGAGTCCTTCAGACGCGTCAAAGTCTTCGCTAGTTCCGGTACAGGAAGCAAGGGGAGGGAGGATTGAGCGGCGAATGTCTTGGTTCCTGGTAATGGTTCTGGCGCCACGGTCTTCCAATCTGCGGGCTGAGAGACGGACATCCGCGTCGACATGAAGACGCGACGACAGAAGAGGTGGCTGAGGCGAGGAGACCGTGCAAGAGCAAGAAGCATTTGAAGGTGGGTTGCCGCACTCGGAGTTCCGGCTGAGAAGCAGCCTGAATCGGCAGTTGATGGCAACCGGCCTAAACGGGAACTCGAACGCAAAAAAAACCAATAACACATGCTGCAGCATTCATGCATTGTCGACTTGTCGACTTCCTGGCCACTTTGTTCAGTGGCAAGGACGTCCCGCACGGTTAAACCCAGCGACCTCGGGAGATCAGCGTTCAAACCCTGGAGGTGGTCACATTAAGGTCGAGAGACTGGCCTCGGGCTGCGGACCCCTCGTCAGTAAAATTGAAACATACTTCAGCAGCTGTCTCTCTAGTGGACCTGAGTTTCAACGAGCCAATCGGCTCAGCCATGACATGGCAGGTTTTTTTTTTCCTTTTTCCTTTTTTTGGTTCTTTTTTAAGAACAAAGTCCGAGTCGTGGGACGAACAGCAGAGCTGAAAGTTGTGTTTAATACATGTTTACATTCCAGTAACGCGCCTCCGTTTGGACTCAAGACACGTATAGACCCATATCCACCACGGCGCGCCACCGCAAGGTCACTGTATATTAGCGTGCGTACGCAGGAAAGGTAAAGTCCGCTTTCTTCGACGATCATCCGCTCAAAAGGAGGATACTTCATTCAATAACAAGCAAGTTCATTCAGTTGAGAGGCTTGAAGCCAAGACGAAGGCAAGTTGAGAAGCAGTGATCGAGGGAATCAACGGATCAGGGGTGTGGCCGCCATCAATCACAAGCCACTACTTAGCCGTTTCTCCTCTCATACTTGAACCACGATGACAGTCCTTCGATAGCGCCGTCGTTTCTCTCCTCGCTTTTATCCGTTCCACAGACTTTCATCCTTCAGAGCTTCCCGGACTCTGCGGCAAATTCTGGACGTCTGTCAGGAACAACGAGATCAACAAGTAATGTTGGGAAGTGTCGTGCCAAATCCACTCCATTCGACATATACGTGGTGCGTGCTGGTGTTGATTGCGGACGTCTCATCTCATATGCCATTCAGGTCCAGGGAAAACGCGTCCTCGACCACGCGATCTTTCGCGGCGTAATCGAAATCGTATCGGATTTTCTGGCGATGCCGGCGGGTTTCCTCAACGTAAGCACTAGAGGTAACATTCCACCCGCCTCAACGTCGTCTCATTACTCCTTCCGCAGCTTGCACAAGATGTCGTACTTTCCGAGGACATTTTGCGAGCTTTGTTCGAAAAGCTTGATTCTGAGTTATTGTCCGACGGTGTTTCCACCGTCCGCGAGGGTTTCCAGGCGTTTATTGCTGCCCATTGGCATCGTTCCTTCTGCGACGATCAATATACTGCAACCTGGCTGTTAGCCTTGTTTCGTCCCCTGCTCAAGGAGATCCAACGCTGTTTCATTGAGAGGTATGTTCGCTAAACTCCCTCTTTATGCCCTGGGATCTAAACCACTTGGCCAGTTCAAAATCCTCGTTCCAAAAAGAGCCACGAGTCGGGTAATTGGTTCTCTCCCTCTCTTAGTGTTCCGCTCAATCGGTCGAATGATTTAGCGCAAAAATTTCTCCAAAACTTGCAGAAAATTCAGACGCTGCCTTCGGACACCGTCGACTCCTCTGCGGATTCGTTCTCCTCCACCTCGTCCTCTGTAAGATCTCGTCCCAGACTGTCGATGCTTAAAGTCGAACTCTCCTCAGATCCCTCCGTTTGACCGGTGGTACTGAGTCCTATATCTCCCCGTGCTCTCAACAAGAAGCACCACCTCGCCCCTCCTCCCGCCGCTGGGCTCGCACCTCGCATGTTCGTTCCGTCCGAATTTGTATGTCTCTTCTTCCTGTACAAACGCTTTCCGCCAATTCGAGAATTTCCATCGCAAACAGCTTCGCCTAGACTTGTCCCTGGTACGCGCATGCTCGTCTCGTCGTCGCTTGAGTTATCAACTCAACGAATCTTATAGGAGCTCTTTTGGCCTGATATTCCCGAGCTCACGTCAATCGAAATGGAATTGAATGATCTGGAAAATCAAAAGGTATGGTTGTCATACTCAGATTCTTCACTTCGACTGAATCCAAACCTAGTTGGACTTGTCGTTGGCGGCGCGGCAAGAAGATGCGGCGCTCCTACCCGCCTTTGAGGTGACACAGTTTTCAAACGCGGGACTTGTTTTCTGACAAAGTTCTAGATGAAGGATACGTCCGCGCCGGTAGGTGAGCGGTAATTATCCACGAACCTTCCTCATCAACTCCATCTCTAGCTCGCGGGTGTTGCGAACTCGTCCGCAGCACCGGGCAGCGAGCGGCAGGCCGAGGAAGCTCAGGTAGACCTTTCCTCCGAAACCCGTAACGAATTTAAATTCAGTTATCTTCCCTCAGACAAAAATGCTCTATACCACCGACTTCACGAACTCCCCTGCCGATGGTTATGACGCTCAGGTGATTTACCTCTCCGTGCGCAATAATCAGCGTCCTAATGGCTCCCACGCATCCAGTTCGACCATTCAGACCCAGATGTGTGTCGCTAAACTACATGCACCAAATCGTCATATTAATCTTTGTTCAGACGATGGGCCTCTTCCTCAATGTGGAGATGTTTCAAGCGCAGAGTTCTTCTTCTGCCGCGAGATTTGGTTCACTCGTATCTGCGATTTTATTCTAACGACGCTTTGTTAGGCTGTACCTGGGGGCTCCGATCTGCGCCGTCCTCTTACGCCACCGAATACGGCATACCCAACAAGCCCCGCCAACAAAGGCAAGGGCCGCGCTCATTCGTAATGTACTCTCGGATTATTTCCATATCTATACTTGCTCTCTAACTCCAACAGTAGCAGTTGCATTATTCATCGACCCTTACCCTCACAATTGTATCTGAAGAAGAGGCCGCCAAGTTGTATCGTCGTACATCTTCCCGTAATGTATCATCTTCTCTGCTGACCCTTGTATTCCGCTGATTCAGCCCCTCGAAATCGCTCAAAGGACGATTTTGCATTTGGACCGGCCGAAGAAAAATAATGCCCCACTCGTAATGTACTATGACCTTCTCTAATGATCTCTGTATATGTTGCTCTAACTCTAGCTCTACAGTCTCGCATTTCTCAAACAGAACCGCATTGTAGTGCACTTGAATGTATGAACAGATGTATTTCTACTGTTTCAAATTTTAATGGATCCAAGATCCAACTTGGTTTAAATTTTCGCCATTTTCGATTCGGCAAAAGTTCAACATCCCCGACATGCCCGAACACCAGAAAATAATCAACAAAAGGTAGTTGTGGTGCTCAAATGAAAGGCAAAAATATATCATTCTCGCTGGAAGTTGTTGGACAATTTGGACTCGACGCACTGCACCACCGTACTGCAACGATGCTGCAGTGCGAAGAGGTGGTATTTTCTTTTCTTGGCCAGCAGAGAATTATTGGATTCGATCAAACCTGTATAAAACGGCGGTAATGTCCGTCTCGGCAGTCGGTACGGTGCATTGCCACTGATCGGGCATGACCTGCACTGATCCGTGATCGACATAGCGTATGCCAAGACCTGGTGAGCCAGGGCGAGCCCGTCGGGGGGCGGAGAAATCACGGAGAAATTTAACAATTTCAACTCGTCTCTGTGTTGCTTGAGAAACTGCTTTAGTTCAGGTCTGTAATGACCGTAGTTGTGGTGCTCAAATGAAAGATAAAAATATATCATTCTCGCTGGAAGTTGTTGGTCAATTTGGACTCGACGCACTGCACCATCGTACTGCAGAGCGAACAACGATGCTGCAGTGCGAAGAGTTATTTTTTTCTTGGCCAGCAGATAATTATCGCATTCGATCAAACCTGTATAAAACGGCGGTAATGTCCGTCTGAGCCGTCAATTCTAGATCTACTCATGATTCTCAAGGGCGAGGTTACGATCGATGGTACGGTGCATTGCCACTGATCGGGCATGATTTGTACTGACCCTTGATCGACATACCGTATGCCAAGACCTGGCGGGAAAAACCCGGTCAAATCCCCTGTTTTCTCGGTCTACGGCGTAAAAGGGTGTTTCCCAATTGGGAATGTCCTAATCAGGAAGCCTCACGTACGGCTTGACGTGAGCAAGGAAGGTCACCATCTCCGAAATCTCAAAAAAAAAAAAACTTAATTGTTGGTCTCAATGGTCTGACTAGGGAGACTAGGCGAGCCCGTCGGGGGGCAGAGAAATCACGGAGAAATTTAATAATTCCAACTCGTCTCTGTGTGTGTTGCTTAAGAAACTGCTGTAGTTCAGGACCGTAATGACCGGAGATTACGGCAACGACAACGACAGTCGACAGTTCAACGTTCAACGTTCAACGGGAATACGATGACGACAATTCAATGAACTTGAATGAACCTGAATCTACATTGCGCAACACTCACTATTTTGGTAGCTAGGTACTAGGTAGGTAGCATTACACGTCATGATATGACCCACTGCATTGAGCCAATTTATTGAACCATTCCATTGGCCCGGGGGAGACCGTCATTGCTGCCAGATGTCAAGGTATGTCACTCTCATCGCTATGGCGTATAAATGTTACTCACATCAGCCTTGCTCCGGCGGTCCGTGCCGCCTCAGTCATCGCTTCAAGTCTATCGTCTCCTAGCCTTGGCCTCAAAGTATTCCGTTACTCCTCCCCTGAGTCCGTTCAAGTTGCAAAACATGAACGTGAAGCTTTAACCAATTTGATTTTACCGGTGGGAACCCTGTCAGTTGGCCTCGAAAGGAAGAAAGGCTTGAAGTCCATGTGGTGTTTGAACTTCGAAGCTGTTCGAAGGCCCAACGACTCGGATGTTTTTGAATCCTAGTTTCGAAATTGACGTTTGTTGGACAGTTCAAGTTGCGGCCTAACGGTTGCCCCTCGAGCTGCGGTAATTTGAAGGATACTTAGCACAGCCAGCGCTTGCATTCCTCCCACCTTCGGAAGGGCATCTCGGTGGATCAGTGCGGACCTGGACAATATGGTTGAATATCCGCGGCGGACACGTCGGAACTGTGGCGGTATGTATCAGATGTGGTGGGACCTGAGGATCTAATTCAATGTCAGGATACGCCGTCTTCACTTGTCCATGCGTGGGTAGGCGTGGGTGTTGTGAGCAAGGTGAGTAACACTGACCGCATTCAATGTCATCATTCCGCACGTATTCGCCGTTGATCCGGTGAGTAACAACCTTGTTTCATCACACTCAATCTACAACTCAGACTGACCGAAACTCTGGACTTATGGGTGCGTATGGGTGGCCACACATCTTAACTCTGACATCATCTCGCTCATTTCCCGTATAAAGCGCGGGGTCAGGGTTTTGCTTTCCCGAGGCGCCGCCATGGTCCATCCCAACAAGTGAGTTCTCGGCCAGAATTTGCTCTGGGAGCTTCGTTCACATCCGAGCTGCAGGTCCAGGAGGATGAAGAAGGTTGATCACCTTATCTGGCGCACAAATGCCCCTCTGAGCGGCGCAGAGGTTGTGCAGGTCACAGATCTGCTGCGTCGAGCGGAGGTAAACCTCCGGGTCGCGGGATTGGACCATGACCTCGTCTCCGACCGAATCCAGTCTTACAGGATTGCCCTGGCGCCGCACAAAAGGCTTCCCCATGAAGTCCTTGCTTTAATATTCGCTCACTGCGTCGCCACTCCTATAATTCTTCCTCCCTCGCCACAGGAACCGGCCGTGGCGATAGCGGGCACTTGCAGGTCCTGGCGGAATATCATACTCAGCATACCTAATCTATGGAACAATATCTTTCTCGACTTCAGAGGTCCCAAGCCTGTGAACCTCCTCGACTTCGCAAAACTCTGGCTTTCGCGCAGCAATACTCTCATAACGCTCCGCAATTCCACATCGCAGTGGACCGAGAGCACTATGATAAAACAGAACGTAGATCCAATCTCATACCTTGTGGCACCGTATGTGAATCGCTGCCGCGAGATCGACATGCGTTTCCTGGAGGCGTCCATCGACGAGTTCTTTACTCTCCCCGCAGGCTCTATCGACCGTCTTGAAGTGCTCTATTTGGAAACCCTCGGCTTTACTATGCCCTTCTCTGGCGGTACTCTCGACGTTTTTCGCTCTGCTCCGCGTCTGCGGCGAGTTCTTCTCTCCACCGACCGTTGCAGTATGAACCCGCAGGCCCTCGGCCTTCCCTGGGCGCAACTCACCGGCCTACACTTTATTGCCACCTACATCCCCCCGCTCGCGATGCATGCCATCCTCCGCGAAAGCACGTCCCTCGTTGAGTGCAGCTTTTCCATCATCGAGCTCGACGACTCCCTCGACGCGGCGCTCGCCCTCCTCCCCGAGTGCGTCCTCCCCGCGCTCAACTCCCTCATGGTCGAGTTCTCTCCGCAGACCGTCGACTACGCCCCCTTCCTGCGCCCCCTCATCCTTCCCGCACTCACCGACCTCGAACTCCGCCCCCTCGAGGCGGGCTACCTCCCGCGCTGCCCGTGGTCCCAACGCGCCTACACCGACCTCCTCGCGCGCTCGCATTTCACGCTCAGGCGGCTCGCGATCCTCCATTACGCGATCTCGCCTGCGGAGCTCGAGCTCATCCTGCGCGGCATGCCCTCCCTGACGGACTTCCACCTCTTCCTCTGGGACCGTACCCCCTGGGGCGCGAGCATCCTCACAGGGCTCGCAAGCGGCGCGCTCTTGCCTGCGCTCGAGACATTTACGTTCAGCACGTACCCGCTCGATGACGTGCTGGCGGCGCTTGAGGGGCGCGTAGCGCTTGCCCGAAGACGCGGGACGAGAGAGGGTCAGGACGGCGTCGCGCAGCTGAAGGCGCTGAATATGGAGGTGACTTGGCGACAGGATGTCCCCCCGGCCGCTATGGCGCGGTTCATGCGCCTGGCACAGGGCGGAGGGCCTGCGTGTCGGGCGTTCTCGCATACGCGCATGTACGCGCATGACCGGGTGAACACGGATATATCCGTTTCTTGAGCTACATACATATATGGCTTCTCTCGTTTTTGATACTCGGTCGATCCTTCAACCTATACCGATATACCTATACACATACCTTCGGCGTCGAGTCGACTTAGTTTTATGTACATTCCTTTTCGCACTTGTAAATCTATCTAGCTTGCAACACTGACTGGGCACAATATGAAGGATTGAAGGACTGCTCCCATTAAGAATATCCAATAAGTACTATACAGCGCATTCCCGAAATACATGCTGTTAACCTAACTAAACAATGCCACCGAAGCTGCATCCCCTGGTCGGATCCGGTAATGCCCATTCGACATGTGCGTTGCATTCAAGCTCGCTGTCGAGTTGTTGGTCACCGTGACGGGAGAGACAGCATTGAGCATGCTCGGCGGGAGCGGCACGGGCTCGATGAGGTGCTCTGCTTGGGCCCTACGCGGAATCAGATTGGAGCGAGTGCCGAGAAGGAAAAGATACGAACCCAAAGTACCCGCGGAGCAGCTGATCAAGCGCCAGCTCCTTGTCGTCCTTTTCCTTCTTCAGCTCCGCGCGAATGGCGCGCAGCTCCTCCTGCAGCTGCTCATGCTGCTGCGCCGCATAGCGGTGCTTCGCCTTCATGAGCAGGTACATCACCATTGCGGGCGAGCGGCCCATCACCTGGTTATCCTTCGCGACGTAACGCGCGCGTAAATGCGCGGGGAGCGTCTCCACCGACGGCATCACGTCCTCGTCATCCTCCGGCTCCGCCCGCGGCGGCGTCCGCATCCCCGCGCTAATGGGCGAAAGCGCCCGCTGGCGCTGCAGCTCCTCCTGGCGCTTCAGCTCGGCCTCAAAGTCGCGCGTGTCGAGAATGGAGGTCGTCGACGCGACGGTGGCGGGGTCCTCCGTCTCGAGCGGCGGGTTGGGCTCGACCTTGAAGGTGCTGAAGGAGCTCTGCTGCGGACCTGGGGGGCCCGGAGGCGGGGGCGGGGTGTGGGGGTTCTTTTCGGCGTCTTCGGCGTTGCGTTTGCGCTTACGGGAGCCGCCGCGGCCTGGTAAGGGCGGGGAGATATTGTGCTGAAGGCGCATGTGCTTCGCGAGAGCGTCGGAGCGGGTGAAAGATTTGTCGCACTCTGGACGGGCGCAGGTGAACGGTTTTTCGCCGGTGTGGGAGCGGATGTGGGAGATGAGGGCGAAGCGGGACGTCTGCGCGAGCCCACGGCGCTGACAGCTTGCCCATTCACACGTATAATTTGATTTGTGGACCCCGATGTGAACTAGTGATGCTCGGTGATTTAAACAACCTGCGAAATGAAATCGAGCTCACCCGTGTGTATATGTTGGATGAGAGTCGGGAGGTGGGTGTACACTATACCACAGTTCTCCCACTGACAAGTAACGCTGTCGTCCGAGTCGCGAAATTCATGGAAATGGGTCATCGGAGGGGTTCCTGTGCGCGAGGCCGTGGACGAGTCGCCGTCATCGTCACTAACGTACACCGGCGCAGTCGACAGCGACGGTGAGAAAGAGCGCGAGGGCGGGTCTGATTCCGGAGACAGCGAACGCGAGCCAGTGGCTGGTACGGGGACCGTGTGGACGAACACAATTTCCGAGTCGCCAGGTGTAGACATTTGTAAGGAGGTTATCGACACAACGCCCAGATATCAGGAACCCGAGACACTGAAGCAGACGAATTCTGTGTCGCCAGAGAATCAAGCTGAAGCAGCCAGCAATGAAGGCCCAGTGGAAAGACTCAAAGACACGGATGTCGGAGAGCAAAGCCAACCTCGACGGCGCAAGAGGGGAAGGAGAGCCACGAGGAAAGGAAGAAAGACCAAATTTGGAAAGCGGATGAGTGTGTGTGTTCGTGTTTGTGGCAGTGTTGTGCCGGTGATACCATCAATTCGGCCGGGGATTCAACCACCCGCGACCTCGTCCGTGACGCCGTTATACCTCGCTTTCCCAATTTCGCTCCATTCTCTCATCTGCCCAGTCTTGTCGTGAGATTTCTCGTGCTGTTTCCTTTGCGAATGCTCTCCACTCCATCAGAGAAGCCCGGAGTGAACTGCCAAGAGGAAATGATACAATGCAGAGGAAGCGCCACTGCGCGAAGTAGCTCCCAGTAAGACCCAGCCTGAGGTAGGACCCTTCCCCGGAGTAGATCGATTTGTGCCTCGGATACGTGGTGCCAGCAACATACCCAAGAATACCAAGAATTGCCGGGAGCACAGTTGAGAGCTTCGCCACTTCCAGCGCTTAAGCAGGCGTTGTTCACAGTTCTTCCAATACAGTGGGCGTTGTGTGGCATCCACACAGCAATCAATCAGCGTGCGAGATCTGCTTCTCGGTTGTTGAAGACCCAAGTGAAAACCGAGTGAAGACCGAAGTGAAGACCGAAGTGAGTTTTCCACCATGTTACCCGGCACTCCAGAACACGAAGTGCTTTGTTGATTTTCGTCAGATTAGCATCTTCAATCACTTCCAGAGACTATATATACCTTGAAGGTGTATCTGCTTAGGGCGGTATCATGGCACTTCACCAGTTCTTTCTGGTCTTTCTAGCCTTCGGACTGGCAGTCTTTGCCCAAAGTGAATCCCAGCGCGTCTTCGAGGAGTCTAAACAATCGGGGACCATCTTCCATCACCCTATTCAGCATATCGCCGTGGTGGGAGCGGGGCCTGCTGGACTTCAAGCTGCCGCGAAGGTCATCGAACATAACTTCACTGTTCGCCTATTCGAGCGCGCCCCGCACCCGGGAGGAAATTGGCTTTACAATGAAGACACTCCGGTTCGCGAATCATATCCGTAAATCCCAGCGTTCGTTGGCTTTGGCACTTGCACTGAAATCTACTCAGCGATGAGCCTACTGGTATGACCGACCAGATGCCTGCCCAGCTCCCGACGGCACGGTACTACAGTGAAGGTGATGGCGGCTTGACACTGAAGCACAGGTGGACGGAACATTGGCGACCTCGTCCAGTTTGGTACAATCTCTTCACTAACTCTCCCAAAGTCAGTTTGAGGGAAAATTTGAGCTCCGCCTTGGCACCGATTAATAAATGTTTTTCAGGTGAGCACCGAGCTCCCGGATGTTTCATACGATCCTGGAACTCCCTGGGTGCTTTCCCACCACACGATACAGCGGCATGTCCGCTCGTATGCGGCTCACCACTGCCTTAATTCGAACGACTACTGCCCCAAGACGCCCGGGGCACCGAGAGTGACTTCGTACTCTACCCGCGTGGAGACGAAGAGACACAAACCTGGGTGCTAACGCTCCGCCGTCTCGAACGGCTGCCCGAGTCGAACCGAATTTATGAAGAATGGTGGACGGAGAAGTTCGACGCGGTCGTGCTGGCATCGGGCCCATATACCTTTCCTCATGTTCCCGAAATTGAGGGTATTGTCGATTGGAGCAAGGCAAAAGAGGGGGATCAGTTCAGCATATACCACTCGCAAGTGTACCGACGCCCAGAGCGATATGCCGGAAAGGTGCGTTGGAACATTTACCTGCGAATGTACGATGCTGATGACCGAGTTATTCAAAAGACCGTGCTGATTGTCGGCGCCTCGGTGTCCGCCTCTGAAATCGCGCGCGACCTTAGTCCCTTCGCCCATCGGATCATCGCGAGTGTTCGAGTACGTTCTCTCTATCTGCCCGGGTGTTGGAATACTCACGCATTCTCAGGCTCCAAAAGTGCCCGGACCTCCAAGGTTGCGCAGTCTCTCTAGATTCCCCAACATCACGGAATTTGTGCCCGAAATTACATCCTTCGAGCCACTCAATACGCATGCCGAGGGTATCCGTAGTGGGAGAATCCATCTTATAAATGGATCTGTTCTTCAGGGCATTGATGAGGTACTTATATTGGTTTGTTTTGGCGTTGGTTGATATCTCAATGCGAATTCACCGCAGATTATCCTCGCCACCGGATACCGAAGCAATGTCTTGTATCCTCCCGAAACATGAGTATTTTTCTCCATTTTTTTCATGTACATGCTCAAGGATTCTTTCGTGTAGAACGACCCGGCTCCCCGAAAATATTTCTTGGACGGGTCATTACGTTCCGGATCCGACACTTGCGTTCTGCATTGGTGAATAATCTTGAACAAACTGCTCCGCCCCACGATCTCATCAAACACGTTCTAGCGCGGCCGTGGACTATAGGGCGGTATCAATCTTATGGATTTGCGAAGGTATGGGAAGGATCCGCGCCCCTACCCCCGCCGGAGCAGCCACCAGAGGTGCCCTACCCTGGTCTGTGGTTTCCGGAAGGTGAATACTCTCCGTACCCATTTGCCACCCGTGACATATTTTTATTGTCAGCAATGTTCCGCCGCTATATAACATGGCTCAACGATGCGTCGCTGGAGCATGGTGGACGTTTCGTCGAGCCCTTCCCGATTGAGTACATCCCATAACATTGAACATCCTTGTTTTTCGCTCACAGCGCGCCAGGACTATCGAGCTTTTGAAGTATTACACGATGGTTCATTTCCTCAATGTGAGCTTGATTATATTAGTCGTGTTCAACTTCGGTAGCATTTACTGATGTTTACCAGAACACTATGAGTTTGGACAGCATAGGCCTCGATTCGGTTTCCATGTTCGGGAAACTGGAGGTTGAAGATCCGTGGGATGCATTGGTGGATGAAGGTTCTGATTGGTGAAATTTCCGTTTTTTATTGCTCGTTCATGTAGCATGTACATACCAGTACTATGGCTAACTCTTTTGGGTATCCTTCATTTTCTTCTGAAGTCGGCGCCTCTTCCCGCATCAATTCATTTTCCCGATAAGAAGAGTTCAACGGCCAGCAGAATTCGAATGTGTCTGTTGTTCAAAGCCCGCGAAAGGGTCTTCAGAGGACATACATACAAAACAACCAATTCTATTGACAACCCAATAGTCTCTCATAGACAGATGCTTCAACATGCGAGCTCATTCCTCACTCTGTTGAAACAACTCAACCCCATGCAACAAAATGTTTAGTCCCGTTCCAACCTTGTTGCCTCCTCCACTGCTTCGTCACCTTTCCCTCCACCCTCTTTCGAATTCAATAAGCATTATCTCTACCCGAATACAGCGGACATCCGCGGCACCCTCTGCGTACACCGTCACTGTCCAATCTCAATAAAGTGATCGCAGAAATGACCGAAGACTCCCAGCGGCCAAGACTGGTATGGCAGATGTGGCAACATTCTGTGCGGCAGGCATAGGCACACTAGTTGCATCCGCCATCCTTGATGAGGGCGGCAGAGCAGTTGTATATGAAGGATTCGTCCTGAAATTGAAATTGAAAATCAGCCACTCAAAAACTGTTCGGACTTGAAAGCTATAGCACCAGCTACCAGACATTCAAGGCCACGGAAATCATTCTAAACTCTTATCCTTTTCACTTTTGTTCCCTGTCCTTGCAAGTTACTTGGTTAACAATCCTTAACCGACTTGCGCCGTAATATTTGGAGGAGAACACCGCGGTCGGGCACTAGCAACACCTGAGCACTGAGGATGTGCAGACCGCAAGGCAAATGATACCGGGTGGCCATGGCTTTTGGTCTGTTTTGTGGAGACACCAACATTGGAATTGAACAGGCATTTCAACCGTGGGAATCCCCCATCAACTGGGGCAAAATAATAATAAAAAGGCAGGATTACACCTCTCAGAAACATGAGCTACGTTCGATAGAGTGTCTCTCGAGGGAGACTACCTGTATCATCCAATGAGTGTGTTAAAATGTCCGCGATGCAAGGCTGAGACCGAGTTTGCCTGGAATAGATATATTCTTTCTGCCGGACTTCCCGCCGCCGACTAACCACTCAATTTCAATGTTTGAGGAACATATAATCCTCCACAAAACCATTTAAGGTGCTACAAAGGCTTCAAATAGACTGGCAGAATTTTTTTGACCCCACTGTAAGACCACCGGGAGACACCACCCACGGACCACTTCCGGTTGAACTTGGCTAAAATTCTTACTTCAACACCTCCTAAGGCAAGTGGGCTGATTTGTGTGTCTATCACTCACTAGGAGGAGGAGGATGTATTACTGCCACAGTCCTATAAAAAATAAAAAAAGAACAAGCAGGTATTGTACTGACATACATCTGGCACCTAATATGTATGCTACAGTGCACTCCACAGATTTTTCTCTTCTTCTTCTGGGGGAATCAAACCTGGCTTGATTGCTTGTAGCTTGCGCACTTGTTGGCCCAATTCAAGCGAGATCAAGTATATTCAAGAGAGATCAAGAAATTTGGAGAAAGTCTGATGTAGTATGGTACAATACGAGGCTTATCACTGCTGTTGGGTGGAAGGAAAGTCGCGAGAGAGCGGGGACCGTGGAAAGCTGAGGGGGAAATCAGATCCTGGTTGCGCGACCACCGGGTTTCGGATTGGGACGACTTAAGTAGTCAGTGAGGGTAATAGTAACGTCGGCGCCGATGGGAGATTCCGAGGGCAACAGGAGACAAAGACCAGCCTCGCATGGGGGGACACCACCGATAGGAGTAGGCTTAGCAAAAGGCAGGATAGTTGCGATGACTGTGTGAAAGAGTCCACTTGTTGGGGTCGACTCGGGACATCGGAGTCGATAGACACAACAACTTTTTCTTCGGCAGCATTGATCAAGATGTGTTGGAGGAGAATCACATTGACAAAAAGGGAGGTCGGGTTGGGTTCCTTTGCGGGACCAGTCAACCTTAGTTGGAAGTATGATTGTGTAGATGGCCCGCGCCCAACTCTGGCCACCGCCCACGGCCGCCATCACTGCGTTAAACGGAATCGTCGGCACCAAGAGGTGAGTGATCTCTGGATCTCTCAGGATCTACTGGCAGCCCAGCCACAGTTCCTTTCAGGTCCAGCTAATGCTTACATCATATCTACAAGAGCCTTGTTCCTCCGTTTTAAATTTGCTTTTGGGCTTACCGCTGAATGCGTGGGAAATTTTTACCAAGGCCTTGGTATCCGCCAGACCCCAACCTTAAGGCCTTGAGAACGATCACTGTATTGCTGTAGAGGGTCTAAGATTTGTACGTCAACGTGGCTTAGAAAAGTCGAACCACACGGGAACTTCCGCTTGCTTCTGAGTTCCCGATCTTGGAAACTTGACAGATCGCACTTAATCTCCTAGAAAAGAGAACAGCTACGACCAATAGCCTAATATAGACAGATTACCTTGTCAGAAAAGTGACTTTGGGCAGCGCTTGGAAGACGGAGATATAATCACGGCGCCGTCGGCACAGGTTGCAACTGATGACGTGTGATGACCCGTGCCGATCCGGCGTCGGCACGCAGCGTTTCCCATGGTCGGCACAGGTCGTCACATGCCGTCAGATGGCGGCAACATGTGCCGACGGGGCGGCTTAACGCAGTGCATTTCCACCCTATCCTCAGCTAGCGCTCCCATGTCATATTGTGAACCGCAGTCCCGAAACTCACTCTTCTATCTTCAATCCGGCCATGGATGTGTACGCGGAGGATGGCGCCCTGGTTCGAGGAGAGTGAGGTAATTGATGCGCACCTCGTATGTCTTCAGCGGCCAGCCTGGATAAAAATTCCTCTTGAATATTATTTGATCGAGGTGTCTCAACATATGGCGTGTGAAAAATGAGCCGATGCGCGGGAGGATTTGCCTTGTGGGTAGGCCATCCACGGAGTAATCTCGAACCCGAGGCAAGCGGCACGAGCGTGCCGTGACAAAACGGTGAATAGTTCGCCATGACGGAATATTGATTGCTGTCAAAGGAGAATAACCATAGTGCGAACATCTCTCATGAGACATAGTCCGAACAATATCTCATGAGACATGGTCCGAACAATCATCTCTCGTGAGGCATAGCCTGAAGCATCACGGAGGACACGGGACGGCAGGAGCGGTCCTAGAGCTATCAGCAATTTTAAAGTCTAGCACTAAAATGTAATACTCGTTGTCCGAGAGGAATCGATTGTATTTCTAGATAAATAAGGAGGTGCGTACTCTGTCCAGCGTGGAGCATGGCTAAGCGTTAACTATAAGAATGCTTACGGCGCTAATCGGCCCCGATCTGTTTAAATTTGGCTGGCTTCAATCAACTTGAAGTAGATTGAGATGCAGATCTAGCAATACCCTACAGGAACGCGCGAAATGGTATAAAGGGCTTGTGGTCGTTGCAGAAGAACATATCTTCTGCAACACACTACCAACACCTCTCAAAACCCACGATTGTGAACCCAGATGCCTCCTGCCCTCGCAGACTACCTACCTGTCCTCACCTCCCTGGTCTCAGCAGCCACCGCTGGAAAGGTCGTGGCCGCTATCGTCCTTCTAATCATCGCGGTGGCACTTGGATATCATGCATCACCAAGGCGTCTGACCCAAGTTCTCTCTGAAGTCATGGAAGATGCCGAGGACGCTTACATGGACATGATCTCCACCGATCTCTTCACTTTCCTGTCGTCCAACGAGCTGGAAGGGGTGCGTTCCACGTGCGTCACTCAATTTTATCGTGATTATTGTTCTGAACTATTGCACCAGCATGCGCATGCTGCGACTGAAGGTTAGCGCGCTACAGGCTGAAAGCTTGCGCAACTCCCTTTCGTGGAGAATATCAATCCGCGAATTCTTCAAAGGTCGTTCATTCACCCTGTTTCGTTGCATCGACGAGGTGCGGGATCTCGAGACGCACATTAACGTAGGCGTTCATCTTTTCTGGGAGTTCAGACACGCCTAAACAGTATTAAATCAGATACTGAAGCAAGAACACCGGGGAAGACTTAATATGCACTTCTCGGCGACAGTTCCCCAGCGCAACGAGGCTTCACATCACACTAGGTTCCGAGTCACCCGGAAGTAACAATGTACACTGTAGTTGTAATTCAAATTCCGCACCCATTGGTAGTATTTTCTTCCATGGCCAGATTTCACTCGAGGCGCGATGATAAAAGTCGAAGGAAAATACACCTGTAGAATTATCGCAATGGATAGTGTTCATTGGAGCCCCTCGCGCAGAAATGCTGGCATTTTTAAACTCTACTCCAATCGAATCATACAATACAGCGCGTTTGAATCTGATGGCGAAGCTCGCTAAGTTCGAGCAACCAAGAATGATCGCCGTTTCCCACGGTTCAACTTACGGCATCCTTTATGAGAAAGTCCCAGTACTGAAAACAGTAGTGAAGTATGACCTAAACAGCGACGATCCCTGAAACCTCTGGCGTAATCCCTTTCCATAGTCGCACCATTTCCGACCATACCTTCCCCTGGACGTCTAAACCTGCTTTGGTTAGAGTCCACGATGGAGGCCTGAGAGGCGGGCATCAGCAATCAATATATTTCAGATGGAAATAAATGACAGACGGGGTCGGGGCGCATGCAGCAATAAAATCGCCCCGCGGTGTGGGGAGAAGAATTGCGTACAACAAGTTTAGGGCGCCGTGCTCAGCGCCATTCACTTGGGACAAGTTCGCAATTTCTCGAGCGAGAAACAGGTTGAAAAGCTTTGTTGTGAAATATCGGTCCATAATATCGCTTTTACTTTGAGTGTTCAGAGTCTCAAGGATTTTCTGTGCCGATTTTTCCGGGAAATCGGCCACACACATACCTGGTGGAGCCGATGAGCAGGAAAATAAAGGTAAATCCATACATTCGTACCCGAGGAACCGGTAATGGTCAGATGCGGTGACGTCCGAGACGTGCCGGTCTGTGGAGGAGGGAGCCTCGCCGTAGCCTGAAGCAAGGGTAACAGTAGAACCGCTAAGAGGCCAGTGGCAAGAGCGTTAATTTGTAATCTAGAAGGTGTGGTTGAAAACGGCGATGGATATGAAGCAGAATATGTTCACGTTCTCTCCCATCCATCGACCGTTATCCCCACTTCCAAACGTTGGTTCCCGCATTCAAGTTTACGCCGTCCAACCGCTTCAAAGTCGTATTCGCGCGCTCTGCAAACTGCTTGACGCTGGCGAAATCTGCCATGTCGAGCTCCCAGACCTCGAGCGAACCTTGGAACCCCGTCTGCGTGATAATGGCTTCCTTTGCCGCCTCCCCTTTGTTCAAGTCGCGGACCGCAAGGATAAGCTGCGCCGGCTGCAAACGTGCCAAATGGCTAGCCAAACCGAGCCCAATTCCGGTGTTGCTCCCAGTCACCAAGAACGTGCGCCCCGTCAAGTCGGCATGGCTCTCCGGGAGTTTGGCAAATAATTGGTCGCCCAAGAATTTGAATAGGAAGCTGAGTGTCTGCCCTATCGACAAGGAAAGAGCGGTGTCCAGACAGTGAGTGGCAAAGAAATCCGATGGAATTCTCGTTGTGATCCGCTGCTGCTTCATATCATTCAAATTTGTTCGCTGACCATGAGAGCGATGCCCGTGCTACGCGCCCAAAATGATAGCAACACTCGCGGGCGACACCTCCATATTGAACCAATTCAAGATGCGACAGCGAATCAGCCGCGATTGATTTTAAACGGTGGAACCCACTGCTTTCCCGAGGGCCCGGCTCGGCCGTACCCAGCTTGACGCATGCTGGCCGGTATTGTTCTGATCGCCCAGTAGTGGTGCTGGATGGTTCAATTTCGGTTCAATTCAGCAGCGGATCGAGAACGTAGGAATAGCGCGATCGGCGGCTGTGTAGGCCTAAGTCCATCAATCTGAAGCTCACTGCGCGCTCCTTTCTGTTCTGTACCACCATGTCGGCCCTCACCGACACCGCCGTCAGAACTGGATGTTGTGGTGCCCAGACTAGGGGAATTATTGCAGAATTTGGAATTACAATAATTAATTGGTTGTCCTTGAACGCAAAAGTCAACTTTGTGGACAATTAAATGACTACAAAGTGTGATGGGCTCTAGGAGAGGCATTTATCCTACTTTCGTGGTTTGAACACTGAACAATATTGTTGAACGTTGAGAATTCAACCGTGGGAAACATCTGAGGTCAAACTTTACATTTTTATTATTCTTCATACTCCTGCTGGCAGGTAAGAAAGAAGAAAGATCCCTGGAATTGAATCTCAAGGTGGCCCGACGTGACTCACGGTGAGCGCGGAATCTCTAGTATGGAAGTAACAGTAAGTTAGCCTTGGCGGCAACTCCAGCTCTACTAGTCATCGAGTTTGAGAAGTTGATGATTACTTGCACGAGCTTAAAATGAACTACCTATGCTACATATATAGCTAAAGATACAGAGGCTGACCCGCCTATCATAGGCCCCAGCCATTGGGACGGGGGATCATCCTACTTGCCCGCCACCACTCAAGACGGTCGATAAGACGGACAGCTATCGTTTGAACATTCTTCTCTGGATGTCTGTCACCAGGGTTATGAGCACTTGTAGTGAATTATGATAAGCAAAAAAGACCAACATTGACAGTTTAATCAGCTGTGCGTTGAGACCAAGGTTGTCGATGGCTTTTGAACCCTCGGAATTGGAAATATGGAATAGAATAGTGCAAACATATTCCAGAATCTTAGGATCCGCAGATTGAAGCAATGTGGAAGCACAATCTCGCAGAATATCACACTCCAAAATCAGTTGCCCATGTCCCTTCCATGCCCGGTCTATCAGAGTAGCTAGTGTGTGAGTCTGTAGGCTAGGAGCTATATTCGGGGATCTGAAGGACAACATCAGTCCCCAACCAAATGTGGAGGTATGCCGACCCACAAAAGAAGGTGCAATAATGCAGAAACCATATGTAAATCATTTAGAGTGTCCACAGCAGCTCTCTGCACCGAGAGATTCCCGTGACTGTTGGACCGATTAGGCAGGGGTTCACATCTAGGAAGTAACTTACTTGAACACTGAAATTAGCTGTGAGCATATTGTGTGCTTATCGTCGTGGGCAAGAACTCGGAACAGGGTGGAAGTTGCGGACTGAATGTCACGGTTTGGTGCCAGAAGTAGCTCTGGGACTGAGCCGGGAACATTAAAATCCACAACAACTTGTGCATCCCTGGGTGATCCTTCCGCTCGGACGATAAGATGACCGAGAACGAGCACTCTCGTTGATGGGAAGATATCCTTGAACCTGAACAAAGATGGGCCCATGGCTTCCAAGTAATCTGAGAGAACAAACGTGAGGTAGGTCCCCAAGACCTCCATCATATCCGCTGAGAGTGGCGAGTCCCCGTTCTTCGCAATAATTCCCGCTGCTTGTCGATGATAAAGGTATTTGGATAGCGGCTTGGCAACGGCATGAATTGGGAAACTAGGACCGATGGGAGTGCTATCCGACCAGTGACTGTAGATGCTTTGAGGAGTGGGCCAGCGGCGCAGTGGGCGCATGAAGGAAGCAGGGTGGAAGTGTCAAGTGATGAAGACACAGTGACATCGCGACTTTGACAGATCACTCACTGTAAGAAGGATTCGCCATGAATTTCAACATGTGTTGTTATGAATTTCAAGTTTCCTGATGTTTTGTTAGGAATCGAGACTTGAATTTCATGACCCGATTCATGATGGTTGAGCTACCATTTTTGTTGATTTTTCTGACCGTCGTGGATTCCTCATCATTCAACATGAATTCATGATTCTCTGGCTTTTCCCAGGCTGTGGAGCTGAGTACTAGCACTGCGTTCCCCGGGTCCCTAGGCACAGCCGAATTAGCCGCGACTATCTGTGATTAGCCATCTAATCACAGTGATTAGCTGTGATTAGCGAGTATGATTAGACCGCTAATCACAGATAGTTGCGGCTAATCTCCTTTGGTTTAGGGACCCAGGGAACGCAGTGAGTGGGGCCTCAACCCGTTTCCTGCAAAACTCAGGTCATGACCTGCCAAGATGCCTGACACATGTATGCACGACCCCAAAGTTGGTACATACACACCTTCACAGTTCTGAGTTACACTAGCCCTATTTACCCATACTTACATACTTACTTAACCCTCATAAATCTTAAGTAAATAGAAAACCGGTGGTTGAAATACATTTTTTGGTTTTGGGCACACTGTTATTCCGCATGAATTGTCATGAATTCATAACAAAACATCATGAAAGAAGTGTCAAGAATGTTCCCATATTCGTCATAAAATTCATAACCCTGATTCACGACGATTCATCATGAAAACATGATGAAAGGTGAGGAATTTCTTGTTGAAACATCCTGAATTTCCTCGTTGAAGGTTATGAAAGTGATGAGGAAATGCATGACGCTTCCTCTTCACAGCGACTTGTAAAATATTTTGAGTATCCTCAATGTTGAACCACGGCCCGGAAGCAGTGCGCCTCGGGCATATCGGGCAACTCGGACATCCCCGTATGTTCTCACTTATTCTACTATGTTCTCTTCTATGAGTCAGAATGACTATTATTGACTCGCACTCTACCTATATAAGTAGCTACACACAACCCTGTAATTTAAGTTTTAGGAATTATACCTACTGTTCCCCCAAATCCTGTGTGAACTTTCAAAGAGCCTCTGCCGGTTCTTGAGATTATCAACAACCTACTCGTAAATTCTCAACAGGTTATGGGCCCCGGCCTATATCTTTGAGCACAGTTTACACATCTACCCTCTACTATTTCTCCGAGTACTTCCATCTTACCCACTACTTCGTCGAGTAAATGTCTACCGCAAATTCCACTCATGGTTCTTCCAGCATGTATCGGATTGAGCCGCTCCAGGATTCTAATTGGATAGCCTGGAAGCGTCGTATCACTTCAATTTTGAGGGATCGAGGATTGTTGAAGTATGTCTCGGGAACTTTATCCCGCCCGACACCTGCAACCGCCAAAGCGACCGCTGATGAACTGAAAGCCGCGGAAGAATGGGACGACAACGATGCTCGCGCACAGACTCAAATTGAGCTGACGATAGGCGACTCTCAGATGATTCACATCTCAGGAGCTACGACCTCTGCGCAAATGTGGAAACAGTTAATTACTGTCAAGGAATCTCGTGGGAAACTGGGAATTTTATCTATGCGCCGCCGACTCTATCGGACTACTGCCGACGAATCTACCGACATCTTGGCCCACATCACGGAGCTCAGGGAAATCCAAGAACAGCTTCACCTCATGGGAAGCTATGTATCTGACGATGATTTCACATTCCTACTCCTCACATCTCTCCCCGAGAATTGGGACCAATTTACCACGGCTTACCTAGGCGCAAACTTCACTGCTGTTCAGGCTACCACTACCACCAGCTCTACTACTGGGACTTCACAGGCACCGACTTCACTGGTATCGACCCTTCCAATCACATCCTATGAACTTATTGCGATTATCCTGGAGGAAAACCGCCGCCGCTTGGAAAAATCGGGCGCAGACTCTTCTTTAGTCTCGAGGGGATCGAATTCGAGTTCGAACCGATACCCCAAGTCTGAAAATAAATCCACCGGCTGTAATTGTCCGTCAGACACCGTATGTTCAAATTGTGGTAGGAAGTATCATTGCAAACATAAATGTTTTGCAAAGGGCGGAGACCGTGAAGGCCAAGGACCGAATCGAACCCCGGGGAAATCGAAATTTAAGGGCAAGGACAGAGCTAACCAGACCCAGTCGAACAAATCAACGAACACTGACTTAGGCGATCATGGATATTCATGCCATATTACCGAAGAAGTTGCAACTTGCCTTACTACAGTTAATTCGTTGAAACCTACTGACTGGATTGCTGATTCTGGAACCTCTTCTCATATTTGCAATTTGAAGGACTTGTTCACCGATTTTACCCCACTCACAAACCATACAATTACTGGTCTTGGTGAGCATAAGGTTCGAGCTATCGGAAAAGGCACGGTTAAATTGGACTTCAAAGTCGACGGGAACTATGTGACAAATGTCCTTTATGATGTACTGTACACACCCGAGGCTGCCAATAGCCTTCTATCCATAAGCAAACTCGATGACGCCGGAGGCGAAGCCAGATTCCGCCATGGATGGTGTACATTGACAAATGCTAAAGGAACAAGATTAGCCACAGCCAAGAAGATAGGGAAACTATACATACTAGATGTGAAACCTCGCGATGAGGATCACGCTAATATATCCAGTGAGTCTACCGAAACCTGGAACTCACTTCATCGCAAGTACGGACATCTGTCAATTTCGTCATTGGAAAAACTTGTGAAAGGTAAATTAATTAGCGGACTTACTGTATCTCCAAACAGCCCACCATTCACCCAATGCGAAGCTTGCATTCAAGCTAAACAGCACCGTCAACCTTATCCCAAGGAATCCGAGGACAAGACCACGGAAACTGGTGAACTCACCCATTCCGACGTCTGGGGACCTGCACGCGTCGCGGCCATTCCCAGCCACTTAGTGATTTCCAACGCCAAATATTATATCTCCTTCACCGATGAATTCTCCCGCCGATGTACGGTATTTTTTATGAAGCATAAGTCAGAGGCAACTCAATGTGTCCAAGACTATGTTGCCTACCTCGAGCGTCACCTCAAAGCGTCTCCGAAAGCTATTCGTGTGGACAACGGGGGAGAATATATCAATAAAGCACTCATTCGATGGTGTAGAGAGAAAGGAATCGACTTACAAACGACCGCGCCCTATTCACCCTCCCAGAACGGCATTGCCGAACGTTTCAACCGCACCCTTATGGAACTTACCCGCGCGATGCTTATTGCTCGCAATTTACCATCATTCCTATGGGCGGAAGCAGTTATGCACGCTGCATACATTCGGAATCGTTCACCTACCAGAGCTCTAAATGGGATGACCCCGCACGAAGTCTGGACCGGCAACAAGCCGAACATGTCACATTTGAGGGAATTTGGATCTGAGGTTTGGATACTCACAGAGGGTAAGAAACCCGGGAAAACTGTGGCCAAATCGAAGAAACACATCTTTGTTGGATATGCAGATGGACCTAAAGCAGTTAAATACTGGGATAAATTAAGCAGGCAAGTGAAAGTCTCACGGAATTTTGATTTCTCGGAAACAGAACCGAAGGAAATTGAAGTGGACTTACCTACCAGACTGCCGCTTGGGGGGGAGCGAGAGAATACAAATCAGCAGCCTGCTACCATTCAATCGACTGCCGCTCCGACTCCAATTAAACCAACCCACGCACCTGCAATTCCACCGGCAAATAGTATTCCTCTACCGCGAACACCGTCACCTACGGAGCCATTAGCCGAGATTCTATCACCAATTAAACAGGCTCAATACGCACCTCAGGGATTAAATCCTATTCCTCTTCGCCGAAGCACCCGTGATACCACCGATCACAACTACCGCCAAATTGGCAATCCACAATCACGCCTTCCCGCCGCACATAGTCCACGTCGTTCCAACGCACCCACAGACCAATCACAGATCACCGAGGATGTCTCTGAAGCCGCATTTGAACAGGCAAACTACAGCTTGTTAGCTTCACAGTCCAATGTTGATGACATACCTCGAAACCTGTCGGAAGCAAAATTATCCCCGGAACGGGACGGTTGGGAAAAGGCCATGGAGATCGAATATCAGACATTACAAGCAATGGGTACTTGGAAACTCGAAGACTTACCTGCAGGACGAAAAGTCGTAGGCTCCCGATGGACCTTTGACAAGAAATACGACAACCTGGGAAATATCACCAAACTCAAAGCTCGTCTTGTAGCTCAAGGTTACTCACAAATCCCTGGAATGGATTATGTTGACACCTTCTCCCCAGTCGTTCGCCTTGACTCCCTTCGCGCCATTCTAGCCATAGGAGCAATCAAGAATATGGAAATCCAACAGCTCGACATCAAAGGAGCTTACCTCAATGGAGATCTCAAAGAAGAGATTTACATGCGTCAACCAGACGGTTATGACGACGGAAGTAGACGCGTTTGTCGCCTCTACAAGACCCTCTACGGACTCAAACAGTCCGGCCGCGAGTGGAACCGCAAATTAAATGCGACCCTTGCCGAATTTGGGTTTCAGCACACCGAAGCTGATCATTGTGTTTATACACGCACCATCGAGGGTAAAACCTCTTATATCACAGTCTGGGTCGACGATTTACTCCTCCTAACTGAAGACCCTGCGGAAATGGACGAACTGAAGCAAGCATTAGCTCAGAAATTTACCGTCACTGACCTTGGCGAGCCGAAACTTCTCATCGGACTCGAAATCAACCGTGACCGCGATAATCATACCATCTCCATTTCTCAGGCCAGTTACATCGACAGGATGCTTCGCCAGTATGGCATAGAGAGATCGAACCCCGTCTCAACGCCAATGGACCCGAATGTCACATTGTGCAAGTACGAAGGTGCCGCCGACGTAAAGTCAGACGACAGACTTAATTCTGGCTTTGATGCCGTTGTCGGATCGTTACTTTACCTTGCTTTAGTCTCCAGGCCAGATATTGCCTTCTCAGTTATCAGAGTTAGTCAGTATACAAGCAATCCTGGACCAGCACATTGGAGTGCAATCAAGAGAATCCTCCGGTATCTCAACGGACACCGTGAATTGGCGATCACTTATGGCTTCACAGAGATCAGCGACGACTTTGATCCGTTCGAATTGTTCGGATACACCGACTCCGACCACGCCTCAAATCCTGACGACCGAAAATCAGTCTCTGGATATATTTTCCTCCTGGCAGGAGGTGCAATCTCCTGGAATTCCAAGAAGCAAACCACAGTTGCACTTTCCAGCACTGAAGCCGAGTACGCCGCCTTAGCGCACGGAACTCGCCAAGTTATTTGGCTTCGCAACCTTTTTGCTGAATTAGGGCTGGAACAACCACTCTCCAGCCTCATCTTCTGTGACAATCAATCTGCAATTGCGATCTCTCAAGACCCACAATTCCATGCACGGTCAAAACATTTTGATGTTCAAAATCACTTTGTCCGAGAGAAAGTTGAATCAGGTATTGTTGAAGTCACTTACTGCCCCACTAATGAGATGGTGGCAGACCTACTTACCAAAGGACTCCCTAGGCCAAAGCACCATAAATTCTCTGCTGAAGCTGGGATGAATCCGACTTGAAGGGGAGTGTTGAACCACGGCCCGGAAGCAGTGCGCCTCGGGCATATCGGGCAACTCGGACATCCCCGTATGTTCTCACTTATTCTACTATGTTCTCTTCTATGAGTCAGAATGACTATTATTGACTCACACTCTACCTATATAAGTAGCTACACACAACCCTGTAATTTAAGTTTTAGGAATTATACCTACTGTTCCCCCAAATCCTGTGTGAACTTTCAAAGAGCCTCTGCCGGTTCTTGAGATTATCAACAACCTACTCGTAAATTCTCAACACTCAATGCATTTCCGGCATCGTTTCCGTGATTTTATTTGTTGAGCTTTTAGTATCCTATAAGATGGATTCCCCATGGTCACTATGGCCTCCAGGTGATTACGGTACCTCTCAATTTGCCGAAAATAAATTATGAATGTCCGAAACCCAGTCATACCATACGCAAGGGTGGTCCTTATAATCTTTGGAAGACATCAATGCTGCCTTTTGTTTTTGGTTAGCCACAGGCTTCTGGGTCTGCCCTTGTCTGGGCGACACTGTTTGGGTTCATTCTCGCATATCCCCATCGCCCTACAGCCTGGAAGCCAGCGGTAGCAGATGAGACCGCTGCTGACCCCCACAGGCTTTTGGATCATGGCGAGATGAAGGCGAGCCAGCTGAGCGAGATGTGAGCTCTAAGATAAAGCTTGTTGAGTTGTGGCTCAGAAATATAATATCAAGTCCAACACAGGTACCAGGAGGTGCCCTGAGGGCCTTAGTATGAAACGGTGTGCAACCTAAAATGCAGATTTGAGAAATATCAAAAATCACTTGACGTACTCAAAAATGGCGAGCAGTCAATATTTAACGAGGCGACAGCTGCCAGCTGCGAACCGACAACCTCACAGAAGATATGTATAAGGGAAATGGTAGCTATACATATCCCCGGACAACATGCAATATAGGATGCGGGGACTGTGGGCAACAGAAAATACCCTCGATGAGAGGTAGGAGGAAGAAGAATTCAAACCCCTGTAAACTCCTCACCCACATTCGAGCACCGCCGTCAATCGATCCTGCAAAATGTTAGACAGCCTGGCTGAAATGTATGCTCGCCAGGAGTGATGCAGGACACGGCACAGCACCCCTTATAGAGACCTCTGCAGTAATACACCCTCCTCCTCCTCCTCCGTGTTTAGCGAAGGGTGCCCGGCACCGCAACGTCAAGGGGATGCGAGAAAAGAAGAAAGAGCATGGCGGAGCACCCCGTGTTTTGCGAAGGGTGCCCGGCACCACAACATCAAGGTGATGCAAGAGAGGGAAAAGGGACGAGCCGAAAGACAGGGATACATTGTGGAACCAGGGCTGGCTTGTTACAAATGTCTGGCATATTATGTTCCGGTGGTCAAAAGTAAAAATACACCTCTGGTGTCAGTGGTGTTGCTGAACTTAAGATAGCGGGCTTTGCCGCGGCAGGCGGGCCTACAACAATTATTGGAAGTTGAACCAATAATTTTCCTATTGGCGCGGGAAATGCTGATCCAATGGGAAAATTCCCGGACTAGTTTCGACTTCACCGGTATTTAGACACTCGAATCAAGAGATGATTGTCATGAAACAACAAAAATTGTATGACCATGGTCTATTCCCGCTAGCCGATTTGAACGACTGACCTCGTCATTTCGTATCCGGTTACTAGTGACGCGCTCTACCAACTGAGCTAAGAGGGAGATATTTCAGGTCTGAAACAAAGGCATCTCAATGCGGAACCGGGTTTGTTGAGTGTCTGCAATGAATGAGTGTTATGCGGCTTCGGAGTAAAGGGTAGAAGGATATACAACTACGGAGAAACCTCAAAGGCGGAATGAGACGTTGAGAAAAAAAGGTTGTAGGGATTAGAAGTATGCATCAGGGGGGAATCGAACCCCCGGCGGGTCGAATTCACTTACGAAATCGACAGGTGGCAACGACCCAGGTTACCACTACCCCACTGATGCCGTGTGGTGATGTGGGCTTGATGGATGGAGAGGGGCAGGGAAGGTGGGTAGTACCATTGTCTAGCCTCGTGTCCACAAAAATGTAGTGTAGGCCAGAAAAATGTACTAAGGCCGATAGGGGGCGTGGACTTGGCGGTGGACGAGAGGGATGGCTTAATTTGCAGTACGAGATTTTTTTTCAACCGTGGGATTCTTATACCGGAGCACCACGCTTTTGAAACAAGTGATCACATTATTTTGACAAATGATGGCCAAAGCCCAGCTTAGGCTGAGCTTCTGGGCTTTAGTTAAAGTGCTCAGACTGCTCAATTGACTGACCTACACTGAATTTAACAAATTAGCAAAGTGAGCTTCAAAATTGACCATTTGAACTCATCGGAAGAGGCAATTTGTAGGACATCAATAACAATTTACAACATCTGCGCCAGAAAGTGAGATAGTGTAATCATGCTGCTTACATCTGTTTACTTATGGCCTCGGTGCCACACACTGCCACCTCACCTCTCTTATTTCTGTACTACGACGTCTCCCTGTACCTCTTTATCTTCTTGACTTCCCCACCCCAGAAGAGGGTCTTACTGCTACTTGGCCTTGTCTGAGTCTCCTTCTGGATTGTCTGGGTTCCCTCTCGTCTTGGTATCTTGCTAGGTGAGCAAGATTCCAGATAGCTGTCGAAGAACGAGTATACAGAGCAACAGGGAGCGTTGGAGGTATATAGGACTCGGTTGAAAAAAGGCCATCTGAACTCCACCGCAATGGACACACCGTGACACACCGTGATGCCCGAGGATCTCAAAGTCCAGTTGATAGCGGAAGATCGATCTGGTGAGTTTTAGGAGAAATAAATGAGCTCAGGATCCTGCGGGGCAGTTATGTATTCCCTGCTTACAGATCTGAGGACACACACACAATCTGAGCATGGGTCTTAGAAGAATGCATCAATCGCCGGAAGGGAGACCCCAATATGTTAGAGCTCAACATACTATGTCACAGGGCAGGGTGTGGGTTCAATGAGCCCCCGAGTAAGTCTTTGATCAACAGAAATCTCTAAGATGTTTGTGGGCCCCTTTGAACTTGTGTACTAATTGGGTTTCTAGCGAGGGATGAAAGAAAGTTCAAAACTGGGTCTACCGTCTTGGCAATTTGACTTTACCTCAATAAACAAACACCGGTCCTTGATTTAAGGAAGGTGCTGCGATTTGATGATCGAATGATATATATATCTTTGCCTATACTACTGCAGTTACCTGGCCAAAAAAAATTATAGCGGCACAGATACCGAGATCGATGGGTGACTGCCAGTTCTTAACTTCTTATGTTGAGCCTTCCGGGTAGCCCAAAAACCAAAGGTAATAGAGGACACCCACAGGCTCATTTAACTCCTATCCTATCCTCATACCCAGCCAATGCCCAGCGACATGCAATACAATACTTAATATCATTTCACTCGGGTTGCGGCACAAAAGTGTGATGTGATCACCTGTTTCAAAACGGCATTTCCATGGGTGCTTAAGCTTTGAACTGTACATCAAACCGAACTTCAAGTTGAACACACGGGTGTTCAGAAATGTGCACATTATACCTCCTCGTTGCCCCCCAACCCGCTATTTCTCCTCCTCCACCCAAAAAAGTAAACTACTGTACCATTACGTTCAAATCGACAGGGGGGGTGACGCGTGACTGGTTCGACGAATTCGACATTTCGACAGCCATCCGAAAGGTGCGTGACAAGGGAAAAAATTCAACATGAGTGGTAAATTTTATTATTCTGTTGAAGGATAATTTCTTGGGATAGCACAAAGGATTTGCAAAGCTTGTTGAATCCTCATTGTCATTTTATTTTGAGGTTTTTTTACAGCCCATTTTAGGTTGATTTGGCCAGAAACCAACTGGAAACCCAACCACATGCTCAAATTTTAGAGTTGCAGGTTTAAAGCACACTCAGCGAAGGCAGGGAGTTGCAGTGATTTTTCATGCACTTTCGCGCGATTTTTCGGCTGCGTGACGAACCGCTCGACCTATTCGACACCGGCCTCCGTGACGCGTGACCACGACCAAAATTCGATATCGACAGGGGGGTGCGTGACGCGTGACTGTCGATTTGAACGTAATGGTACAGTATTTCATCCCGAGAAGAGAAGCACAAATGTAAAAAAGAACTCTCGACCTGGGAGTCGAACCCAGCTCTGCCGCGTATAGCTTATTGATTTCCTTTCCTTTATGACAAGCGGCTGTACTAAACCGATATACTAGTCAAGACGTACTAGTTTGCTCCCACTATTGGGTGGCTAGGTTCAGTGGGTGTGACTGAGGAAGCAAAGAAACAGAAACTGGAGTGAGCTCACTCAACCTTCAACGCCTCGAGCGGCCGGCAGAAGGTGTCTAAACCTGAGACCGCTCAAGCCAGCAAACAAAGGATTTGACCAAAAACACGATTCGACAAAGTCGAAAAAAAACATGCAACACCTCGCAATTATGCATCAGGGGGGAATCGAACCCCCGGCGGGTCGAATTCACTTACGAAATCGACAGGTGGCAACGACCCAGGTTACCACTACCCCACTGATGCGATGCAGTTTTGTATCTTTAAGGGATGGACGGGTAGGAGTAGACAAAATGTGCTAAGGCCGATAGGGGGCGTGGACTTGACGCGTCGAGAATTGCGCGCTAGGTGCACATGGTTGGGTAGAGGAGCAGCAGTTAACGATGCGCCGGGATAAGGATGGCGAGAGGAGTTGGACGTTGGACGGGGATGTACTACCCGGCGACGCACCAGGACTAAGGCCTAGCGGCGGAATTCATTCATTGCTGCCGGTGTGTGTGCGATGTCGTTGAGCGCGAGTCAGGGACGCAAGCAGGTTGGGATCATGAACGACGAGCAAAGTCTACTATAGCAAGTCACTGCGCGAGGCCGAGAGCGGGAGGAGGTCGATGTGCACTTGAAAAAGGCGCGCTCGGTCACTGGAAGATGTCGAACGACTTGGACGGTGCAGATGCGTCGAACGAGTTGGACGGTGGAGATGGAGGACGGATTAAGGCCGGGAAGGTACGCCACGAGCATGAAGGCCGCCAGGGCCCACTACACCACTGATGCGCGGAAGGATGGACCAGTTGTGCGCTGGGTTCGTCGGGTTCGCAGGCGTAGGAATTTGGGTAAAGGATAGAGGCGTACTAGTAGACGCTTTGGCGATCGCGTCGATAATATGGAACGGTGGACGGTGGACCAAGGCCCGCCGAGACAACGCATCTAGGCGTGCCCGAGGTCAATTCGGCAGTGACGGAGTTGACTAATTGCTGGCCGACGAGCGTTATTAAGCCAGGAATTTGAATGAACCGAACTTGAAGCGGGAGTGTGGATGATGAACGAAGCGGGATACCACTACACCACTGATGCACCGCTGAGTAAAACCGCGGATGTCATTATCGAATTTCAGCTGGATGGACGGTATCGGAGTGTCGGGAAATATCGTGAGTATGCTTCAGTGGCCGATAGTCAGCTACGTTGTCCAGCTGTCCAAGTTGCTGTTTGTAGTAGAGTCCAGGGTGAAGTTGTTGTGACGCACTCTTGCGGCGTCTAATCACGTAACCGGACTCTGTGCTCCCCACCTTGGTCCCAATGGACCGCCCACTGGGCCCCCGCAGCCAGCCCCCCGAGCGCCATGCCGCCTACGAGGACATCTTCGGCCGACGACCACAAACCCACGCACCCCCGCCCCACGCCCAACGCCCGCCCCAGCAGTATCACCAACAACAACAAGTGTATCCCCAACAGCAGCAGCAGTATCATCCCCAGTACCAGCAGTACGCACCCGCTCCCCCACCGGCGTATGGCTACCCTGCAAGGGGTGGGTACCAGCAGTATGGCGGAAGCACCCCCTCGCTGCGCGCGCCCAGTGTCCGCTCCATGGCGATGCACCCTCCGCCGCCTGGTGCCGGGCCTGTCTATGCGCCTCATGCGTCGCAGTCGCACCTGCCTCCCCCACAAGCTCAATACGCACACGGACAACACGGACAATATGCGCACACGCCAGCGCCGCCACCGGCAGCGTACCCCCCTGCCGCGGACGCACAGGGTTTGACGCCCGCGCAGGCGTACCAGGCGCAGGTCGCCGCGCGCGCGCCCCCGAGTCTGAGTCTGAGCGTTGATATTGGCGAGGAGCGCCTGGGGATTGATTTCGAGGGGGAGGGCGGGTGGGGGGCGCCTCGTTCCGCGAATGGGAATGGGAATGGTAACGGGGTGAATGGAATGAATGGAGGGGGCGTTATCGTGGAGGGTGAAGAGGGCGCGGAGGACGGGGACGACGACGAGGAGAGCGAGTTGCCTTGGGCGAGAGGTGAGTTCGTGCGTTCTGTCTTTCCTTCCTTCCATGGTGCGCGCGCATCGATTCATCATCGGCGTCAATTCGCGCATGCATCTCTCGTCTTCCTCTACCCTGGCACGGCAGACGTCCCCGCATCCATCGTCCCCCATCCCATGATCTCGGTTCCCCACCTCGCTCGGCTGCGCCTTCTGCGCTCCCGTCCGCGTCCGCGTCCGCTTCCGTCGATATCGGCTGCGGGGCGCTTCGGTGGAGGGATACGAGGGCCCGCGGGTGGGCTGGCGCCACTCGGTGCGAGTACCACGATTCGTCTCTTCGCGACGACGACCGTGCGCAGAGCGTTCCCGGGGACTCATTCGACTTGTCGCGGGAGACAGATCCTCTCATATTGCATTCCCTCCCTCCGTCTTTCGTCTTTCCTGTCTTCTTCTTTCGTTTTCCTTATCATTAACCTGGACGATGTACTGACCACCACTCGTTCGTTTCTTAACAGCCGAACCACTACGTGAGTCTCCCTTTCTTTCTCGTTTTATCGTCCTTCGCCTTCGCCCATCTTCGTATTGCTTCCCGCTTCACCTTCCTCCGCATCGTATCTACGCACGCACCGTGTTCCGGGCCGCGTCTTGCATCGCCCCGTACCCGTACCTACCTACCCCGGGTTGGACTGGGCCAGTGCGGGCCTAGATAAGATGCGTACCCGCCGTTTTGAGTTCGGGAGGCAAGCATCTCGTGGCGGGCGCGGATCCCGGACGGTGGGCGCGACGGGACGGTGGGCGCGACGGCGTGGATCCGTGATGGATGGCGGGGGGTGTGCGCTCCCGCTCCGTGATGGGGTTGTGCGCCTGAGAGCTCTCGGGCGGCGGGGCGGGCTCGGGCAGCGTGCCTGCATCCGTGTCCGTGTCCGTGTCCGTGTCCCTCCATTTCCTGGGCCCCGCTCGTCGTCGCGTCGTCCGCTCTTTCATTTCATTCCTTTCCTTCATGACCCAAACGCGGTACTAACCACCTCTTTATCTTTTTTGTTTGTGTAGAACCGGCGCCGGCGCGTGAGTGCTATTTCCTTCCTTTCGTTTTTTTCTTTTGGCGTTCTTGCTTGTTTTTGTTGGCGTCCCTTTTTGGCGTTCTTTGGGCGTTCGGTGTTTATTTTCTTCTTTCTTTATTTGGACCTGTGTGCTCGCGGTGGGTAGCATGGCGGTTGGCGGTTGGCGGTTGGCGCGAAAATCGAGTCGGCTCCTGGACGCACCGCCATTTTCGCGGTCCCGTCCCATCCCTTCCCACCCATGCGAGGCCGGCGTTGGCTCGCGTGCGGGGTGCGGGGTCTACTTCCACTTCCATTCATCCTCTCCGTCGTCGCGTCGCCTTCGCGTCGACGCCGAGGTGACTCACCCGCTCAGGGCGCTTTGACACCGCGCGCGCACGAGTTGGTGGGCACTCGGTGTATCGCGCCGCTCGACTCGGACTGCCCCTGCGTTCCTATCCTCCTCTTTCCCTCCCGTCGTTGTGCGGCGTGTCCCAGCATCGCCTCGCACCCTCGACGTCGAAGGACGGACGCGGTGCGCCATTTTTGCGCTCCGTGTCCATCCCGGGAAGTCGAGGTCGCTGCGAACGCGAACCCGCGTGGGCGCATTCCGATTCTGTTTTCCATTCATCCTCCGTCGCGTCGCGTCGCCGTCGACGTCGAGGTGACTCACCAGGGCGCTTTGACACCGCCCCTCGGCCAGTGGCCAGTGACTCTGCGCGAGTTGGTGGTTCCTCGGTATCGCGATGCGTTCTTGCGTTCGTATCCTACTCTTTCTTTTCTTTTCGTTTTGGCGCCGTCGCGTCGTCGCGTCGTCGCGTCGTTTGGGCCTTTGTTGGGCATGCGGGGTACGGGGTGCGGGGTCTGGGGTCTGGGGTTGGGTCCACTTCCATTCACCCTCTCCTCTCCCCCCGTCGCCGTCGTTATGCGACATGTCCCAGCATCGCCAAGCGTCACGTCGCCACGTCCCAGCATCGCCTAGCTTAGCGTCGCGTCCCACCCTCGACGTCGAAGGACGCGAGGTGACTCACCCACCCGCGATTTGATGCCTGTCTTCTCGTTATTCATTCATTCAATAAACGAATGAATGAATGAACGGACGCTTCGCTTCTTCTCATTTGGAGACTCTCTGTCTTTATCTCTTTGTGTTTGCTTATCTCTCCGTCTGCGTTTCGTTTCGTTCTCGTTCTTGTCCTCCACCTCGAGTTTCCGTTTCCTTCCGGTGGTGGAAGTGGATGGGTGGGTGGATGGACGTCATTGCAGTTGCAGTTGCAGTGCGCTGTGAGTCCTGCGTGCGGCGCCGCTTGTTTTTGGTGTTTGGTGTTTGTGTTTTTGTTTTTGTTTCGCCCTCCACCGAGTCCTACATTTCGAGATGAGGCCTGAGGTCTAGGCGGGATCCGGGGCTGTGGCGGATCGTCTCGGAGTACTCGGGCTGCAACGAGGGAAGGCTAGGTAGAAAGGCTGGGCTTCTCCCGCGATGCATTCTTGCGTATTTCTTGCTTTCGTGTTTTTCCCTTGATCCTCTTCACTCGCCAGTGCACCTCCCCAAAACCCCTCCCCCAAACCCTACTTACCTCGAGGAACGAAACTGGGTACCATTCCTCGCGTCTCATTATTCTTATTCCAAAACCGTTCTCTCACTTTCTTATTATTCTCTCATTTTTTCGGCTTCTTTCTCACTTCCTCTCGTATCTCGTCCACCGTACGCTCGCTGACCTTCCCTCTCTCTTTTTTTGTGTAGATACACCACGTGCGTTTCTTTCCCTTCTTGAAGTTCTTTGCTCTTTCTTCTTTCTTCTTCCGGTCTTTATTGCGCTTCTATTTCTATTTTCCGGCGGTGGGGAGACGGCCTTTGAACGCTCGACGCGTCGCCCTCCCAGGCAGGCGTAAACGGCTAAATGGCGCGCGCGGTTCCGGCTGGCGCACGTTCGCAGTGGGCTACCGCCGTCTGGATATGGCTATATCAAGTGGATCGGCCGTATCGGCGGGCGGGGATCCCGGGGACTTCCCGCGTTCGAACGAGTTCCAGGCTTTAAAGTTTCGTTGTTCGAGGGGCGCGAAACGGGCGCAGTTGACGGCGCCGCGTCGTCATTTTCCAATTCTTGCGAAATGGAAGCGCGTTTTTATCTCTATCTTGCGCGCGGGTGCACTATACGATCGTCGCGCGTTTTTTTTTGATTTTTTATTGGCCCGCGCGTATTTTCTATTGCGTCCGGAGGTACGATTGCGATGACGTCGTGCTGCCATCCGATCGTGCGATCGCGATAGTCGCGTGGATTTGCGGCTTTGGATTTGCTGGTGGGGTGCGATAGCGACTGCAGGTTGCGGCGCGGCCATCAGGGCCGGATAACGATGGAAGGAAGATGAGGGAAGGTGACGCGCTGTGTACGCCGCGCCTTTTACATCCTGCTTCCTGCTTTCACTTTCGTCGAAGCGAAGCTACTTTGCTTCATTCCGCCCGTCGTCGATGCTCACTTTCCTGCGCTCCCTCGAAGCCCCGCGTTCACGTGCTGACTCTATGATCTCCGCAGCACCGCACCCAGCGCCGCCCGCCCAGTACGCGCAGTTCGCCCAGCGGTACCCGCAACCGGGGCACCGCTTCTCCAGCGCGTCGGACACGCCGCCGACGTCGATTCGGTCCTCCGTCGCCAGCTCGTCCACGTCGCCCACCTCGTTCGACCACGACCCTTCGCCCTCCAGCGCCACCGCGGGCGCGCACCTCAACACCACCACGGCCTCGCGCCGCAGCTCCGAGACGGCGCGCACGCTGCCGCGCCTGGCGGGCCCGCGGCGCGAGCGCACGGCGCAGGACCGCGCGCTGAGCATGAGCACGCCCGGCTCGCCCACCGCCCCGTCCCTCCCCGGCGTCTCGCCCCTCGGGCCCCACGCCCACGCCCACCCGCCGAGCGGGGTGCACGCCAACTCGTCCTCGTCGACCGTCGCCGCCGGCTCCGGCTCCGCCACGCCCAAGCCCAAGCGCAGCGCCGCGCCGATCGTGTACCCCGCACTCCTCTCGCGCGTCGCGGACGCCTTCCGGCAGCGCGTGCCACGGGCTGACCGCGTCAAGGACGGGCTGACGTACCACGACGCCTTTGACGGGCGCGAGGCCGTCGACCGGATTGCGCATATTATAAAGACGACGGATCGGAATTTGGCGTTGTTGCTGGGGCGGGCGCTGGACGCGCAGAAGTTCTTTCATGATGTGACGTATGACCATCGGTTGCGGGATAGTGTCGTCGAGCTGTATCAGTTCCGGACGAAGCTGCCGAGTCCGTTTGGGAGCGGGGAGTTGGCTGCGGGGGCGGTGGGGGCGATTGCGGGTGCGGGTGGCGAGGGGGTGTCGACGCCGGATTTGGTGGATGGGGCGGGGGAGAAGCCGGGGGAGGTGTTACAGGGGGAGGCGGAGGAGGAGGCGCCGTTGCCGTCCGGTGTGTTTACGCTCCTGGCGGACTGCTACAGCCCGACGTGCAGTCGCGACCAGCTGTGCTATAGTATTGCGTGCCCGCGCCGGCTGGAGCAGCAGGCGAGGCTGAATATGAAGCCGCAGCCGGGGTTGACGAAGGTGCGTCTCAGTGTTCTCCTTTTTCCTGCGTAGGGTATTGACGATGGGTTGCAGGAAGCGCGCGAGGCGCTCGACCCCGCGGAGCCCGAGCCCGATGCGGGGGCGCTCTGGATCCACTCCGTCCCCGCCGAGATCGTCGCGTCCGTGTCCGACGCGGAGAAGAAGCGCCAGGAGGCGATCAACGAGGTGATCTACACCGAGCGCGACTTTGTGCGCGACATGGAGTATCTGCGCGACGCGTGGGTCGCCAAGCTCGCCGTGGCGGATATCATACCGCAGGAGCGGCGCGAGCAGTTTTTGATTCAGGTGTTTTGGAATGCGCATGATATTATTACGGTCAATACCAAGGTGCGTTTCTGCATTGCAACTTGTAATGACGAGGCTGATGGGCTGGACGCAGCTGCGAGACGCGCTGAACAAGCGCCAGAGGGCGTACGCGGTGGTAGAGAAGATTGGGGACATCTTCCTGGACGCGGTGCCGTACTTTGAGCCCTTTGTGAGCTATGGGGCGCATCAGCTGTATGGAAAGTACGAGTTTGAGAAGGAGAAGAGCGCGAATCCGGCGTTTGCGGCGTTTGTTGAGGTGCGTACCTAGTAACACTCTACATAAACCCAGGCGATGCTGATGGACGGCAGACGACGGAGCGGCTCCCTGAATCGCGCAAGCTTGAGCTGAACGCGTACCTGACCAAGCCGACGACAAGGCTCGCGCGGTACCCGCTGCTGCTCGAGGCGGTGCTCAAGCACACGCCGGACGACTCGCCCGACAAGCTCATACTGCCCAAAGTCGTCGCGGAAGTGCGGGCGTTCCTGAGCCGCGTGAACGAGGAGTCGGGGCGCTCGGAGAACAGGTTTAACCTCGCGCAGCTGGATTCACAGTTGTTGTTCAAGCCCGGGGAGCAGGTCGTGAGTGGTTTCGTTTCCTTTTTCAAGTGGGGAAGGATGCTAAGGGGCGATGATAGGACCTCCGACTGCAGGAGGACGGACGCGAGCTGGTGTACAAGGGCCCGCTGAACAAACGCGATGGGGAGCTGCAGGTCTATCTGTTTGATCATGCGCTGCTGTTTGCGAAGCCGCTCAAGACAAAGACGCACGATCAGTTCCGGGTGTATCGACGGGTGCGTGTTTGTGTCTCGCCCGCGGTATTGTTTTTAATACCTTTGTTGTGCAGCCCATACCGCTCGAGCTCCTGCTCATCAGCGCCTCGGAGGAGCCAAACAATAATAAGGATACCCTCCGCGGGCAACGTACAAGACAGCTCGTGCGCAAGTCGTCCTTTGGGAGCACCGCGCCGCGGGGGTCACCGCACCCGCCCGCCGTGAACATCCGCCCCGACGCCAAGGGCCCGCACTGGATCACGTTCGCGCATCTCGGGCGCAAGACGTACAGCCTCGTGCTGTGGGCCAACTCGGCGCTCGCGCAGCGCAAGTGGGTCGAGAGCATCACGAAGCAGCAGACGGCGATGCGCGAGCGGAGCATGGTGTTTGATACGGTTGCGCTGAGCGAGGGATTCTTTGGGGCGAACAAGGTGAATTGCGCGGCGCCGTTTAGCGGGGGGCGGAGGATCGTGTACGGGACGGACGACGGGGTGTATATCTCAGACTTGAGGGATATTAGCAAGGATCCGGTGAAGGTGCTTGCGCTGCTCGATGTCAGCCAGGTCGACGTCCTCGAGGACTATCAGCTCCTCATCGTACTCGCTGGTACGTGCCTCGATTCATTCCCCTTTCTTCTCATTAACGTTGTACCCGCAGAACGCCAAGTCCTGACATTCCCCTTGGACGCGCTCGACCCGATGGACCCCATGGCGGGGCTCAAGCGTGCGAAGCGGATAGCGACGCACACGTCCTTCTTCAAGGCCGGGTTCTGCTTGGGCCGTGTGCTCGTATGTATCGTCAAGTCGACCCAGCTGTCGAGTACCTTCAAGGCGCTCGAGCCGATTGAGCAGACGGTGCGCGGGCGGGCGAAACCGACGTTCAAGAAGCTGCTGCAGGGCGGGAATGATACGCTCAAGCCGTTCAGGGTGCGATCCATCTTCGTCTTATCCTTCTCGTGGAGGCTCACGTTTCCGAGCAGGAATTCTACATCCCCGTCGAGTCGACGTCAATACACTACCTCAAGACACGGATGTGCATTGGGTGCTCAAAGGGCTTTGAGATTGTTGATCTCGAGTCGCTGGAGACTCAGGGCTTGCTCGACCCCGCTGACGAGTCGCTCGAGTTTGTCCGGAAGCGGGAGAATTTGCGGCCGATGGCGATATATCGCGTAAATAATGACTTTTTGCTCTGCTATGATGGTGGGTCCATTTTGATAGCGTGCGGTCCCGTTCTAACGCATTGCGACAGAATTCGCATTTTATGTGAACAAAACGGGACGGCGGTCGCGTAAAGAGTTTATGGTGTTCTGGGAGGGAACACCGACTGGTTTCGGTATGTAGCCTCCTTCGAAGCGGAGACCGTTGAACTAACAGTCTGGTAGCACTGCACGAGCCCTATGTGCTCGCATTCGAGCCGTCCTTCGTCGAGATCCGCCATATCGAGACGGGGCTCATGTCGCAAGTGATCCAGGGCTCAAATCTGCGGCTGCTGTTTGCGGACACACCGCCGTCTGTGAACAACAGCGGTGGCGGGTACAACTACCAGGGCGGGTACGACCCCTACAGCCCGCCCAACTCGGCCAACAGTCGAGGGTCGGCGTACACTGGCTATGGGATGCCCCCGCCGCCGCCGCACATGCAACACCCGAACCAATACCCCCACCAGCAGCACCGATACCCGCAGGGCGTCGGGCGGGACGAGATCCTAATGGTCTCGGACGACCGCGTCCTCGCACTCCGCACGGCGGCGGGCCCGCAGCGGTTCATGTCTGATAACGTCTCGATGATGTCGATGCCGCGGTAGCCTCCTTGGCATGAGTTTACGACTGTCTTCGGTTTCTGGGCCGTTCTTGCTGCTCTGTTTTATTACATTTTCTTTCTCCTCTGTTGTTTCCTTCCATCTGTGTCTGTGTCTGTCTCTCTTTGCACGACGTACATACCACCTACTGATCATCTGTTTCGTTCATTGTCATTTGTGCACGCGCCGTATCATGTCCTATAGTGTGTTTGTTTGCTTTTAGCCCGCGCCGCGTCTAGTCTACATATACTCTATATATATATATCACGCATTTGTACTGTTACTTCTCAACTGCTTGGGCGCAGGTGGATGCGGCAAAATCGATTTTCGGATGTCAATCTGGGCCATCACGATCGGTGGAATCCGGCCCGGTCGAAGTCTTCCTTCACCTTCACCGTTGGGTGCTGGGGAATGAATCCTTTTCGAGTCCTCGGGCAACGTCTACACTTCTCTTATCCTACTTGATCCCAAACTCTGGCTTCTGCCCTTCACGTACCATGCCCGCTGAAAACACTCGATGCCTTGCACGGATAGGCTCGCCGGGCAATGGGGTCTCCATCGCCGCAGTCTTTGGCGTCGAGTGGATCTCGAACTTGATTCATTCCGCGTGTAATGCCGCGGTTGAGGCTTGGAGAACGTGCTTCCGCCTCTGGTCTGCGAAACGCGAAAGATGCACGATATATGATGATGAACTCTGGCAGGACGATTTTTTGTCCTGTTCCAATGGCACGTATACATATCGCGAAAGATGCACGATATGTGATGATGAACTCTGGCGGGGCGATTTTGTGTCTTGTTCCAATGGCACGTATATATGTATATCATTGTCTTCCATAGGTACTGACTATCAAGCATTTGAGTAGACGAAAATCGACATTGGTACTGCCCGAAATGCTTCGAAAGCACAATAACGGCCATGATCACTGGAGACGTTGCTTTCTCCTACGATCCACGGACCACGTTTCCTCTTTGCTGCTACTGTCTCCCATCTTCCTCCTCAATCCTCGACACCAAATCCCTCTCCCCGCAAATGCGGCGTTCATGGGATAAGGCAATCATAGCCAGACAGCTTCAGGCGCTTGGCCTCCCTCTCATCACCTGCGCACATTGCAGCTATGTCGTTGTGGGTGAGCGCAAGGACTCTGTCAACCGGTCTGTGCCAGAAACGACGCCCGACACTAGCCTGAGGCGTAGGCTGGTACAAACCATCAGCTCGTACGTCGGTTCTTCTCCAGTGAACAAGCCAGAGCGCTTCCACTGCCCCGAATGCGACTTCTTGACATGTCTGCCGCCACAAGGATGTGGTGCGCATTTCCAACCTGGGTTTGCAGACGACCACAAGTGTAGAACAGATGATCTGAGGCTAGAGATTGAACGTGCTGTGGTATGTCCCCGCCTACCCTTCGTTCGTTGACTGATTTTCTTTCGAATCTCAGGACAAATCCCTCATATACAGCTGTCCGTCCTGCTCCGCCGCCCTCGTCAAGGACGGCGGATGCAACCACTGCACCTGTGTGTGCCGCGCAGAATACTGCCACATCTGCCATGCGAGCCTCGGCCGCGGGGAGTCTTCAGTCTGGAGGCCCCATTTTTGCGACCACTTTATCGAGAGCGGACAGGGACGGTGCACACAGAGAGGGTGCCGCAGATGTCCGCTGTATTCGGATAGAGATGATGAGGGTATTCGAAAGAGGGTGGAAGGAGAGGTGACGAAGCGGTGGAGGAGGCAACAAGCTCGGAATGGGATTAAACGTTTGGTTGGATGGGGTTAAGTTGTTGAAAAAATGCCGGTTTTGTTGTTTTTGTATGTAAGTACTTGCTCTGAAGAAATCAATCTATCATCGCCCTTTCGTAGTTTGCGGGCTTGCTGTGAGCGATACACTCTGCTGTTCGCCTTTGACTAGTTTCGTCGGGAAAATGAGTTGTTCTGGGCCGAGGCGCCGTCAGTGTTGTGGTACTAGTACATGCTACACGAAAAAAGGACAAAATCGCCAATCCAAACCTTCATCCGCCAATGCATCCCACGGATCTTCCACCTCCAGTTTCCCGAACATGGAAATCGAATTGAGGCCGATGCTGTCCAAACTCATCGTGTTCTGGTAAATACCAGTAAATCTCACCCGCAAGGGCGGAAGTTGAACATGACAAATATATTCAAACTAGGAAATGAACCACCCCGTAATACTTCAAAAGCTTGATAACGTCTCGATGATGTCGATGCCGCGGCTCCTTGGCATGAGTTTACGACTGTCTTCGGTTTCTGGGCCGTTCTTGCTGTTCTGCTTTATTAAATTTTCTTTCTCCTCTGTTGTTTCCTTCCATCTGTGTCTGTGTCTGTCTTTGCACGACGTTAAGTACTACTTAACGTCGTGCACCACCTACTGATCATCTGTTTCGTTCATTGTCATTTGTGCACGCGCCGTATCATGTCCTATAGTGTGTTTGTTTGCTTTTAGCCCGCGCCGCGTCTAGTCTACATGTACTCTATATATCACGCATTTGTACTGTTACCTCTTAACTGCATGGACGCAGGTCGAATTGATTTTCGGATGTCAACTCCATCACGATTGATGGTGTTCGGTGGAATCCGGCCCGGTCAAAGTTTTTCTTCACCTTCACCTTTGGGTGCTGGGGAATGAATCGTTTTCGAGTCCTCGGGCAGCGTCTACACTTCTCTTATCGATCCCGGGCTCTAGCTTCTACCCTTTGACGATCTCTGCGGCCGGTGCATGAGTCATACCATGACCGCTCAAAACACCCGACGCCTTGCACGGATAGGCTCGCCAGGCAATGAGGTCTTTGGTGTCGAGTGGATCTCGAACTTGATCTATTCCGCCGCGGTTGAGGCTTGGAGAACATGCTGTCGCATCTGGTCTGAGGACCGCGAAAGATGCACGATATGTGATGATGAACTTTGGCGGGGCGATTTTGCGTCCTGTTCTAATGGCACGTATATATGTATATCAATTCTTTTCCATAAGTACTGACTATCAAGCATTTGAGTAGACGAAAATCGACATTGGTACTGCCCGAAATGCTTCGAAAGCACGATAACGGCCATGATCACTGGAGACGTTGCTTTCTCCTACGATCCACGGACCACGCTTCCTCTTTGCTGCTACTGTCTCCCATCTTCCTCCTCGATCCTCGACACCAAATCCCTCTCCCCGCAAATGCGGCGTTCATGGGATAAGGCAATCATAGCCAGACAGCTTCAGGCGCTTGGTTTGCCTCTCCTTACATGCGCGCATTGCAGCTATGTCGTTGTGGACGAGCGCGAGCAGTCAGTCAACCGGCCTGAGCCACAGGCGACCCCCGACACCAGCTTGAGGCGCAGGCTGGTTCAAACCCTCAGCTCGTACATCGGTTCTTCTTCGGTGAAGCCAGAGCGCTTCCACTGCCCCGAATGCGACTTCTTGACATGTCTGCCGCCACAAGGATGTGGTGCGCATTTCCAACCTGGGTTCGCAGACGACCACAAGTGTAGAACAGACAACCTGAGGCTGGAGATCGAACGTGCTGTGGTATGTCGACGCCCGTACCTCTTGTTCGTCGACTGATTTTCTTTTCGATATCAGGACAAATCCCTCATATACAGCTGTCCCTCCTGCTCCGCCGCCCTCGTCAAGGACGGCGGATGCAACCACTGCACCTGTGTGTGCCGCGCAGAATACTGCCACATCTGTCATGCGAGCCTCGGCCGCGGGGAGTCTTCGGTTTGGAGGACGCATTTTTGCGGTCACTTCATCGAGAGCGGAAAAGGACGGTGTACACAGATCGGGTGCCTCAGATGTCCCCTGTATTCGGATAGAGATGATGAGGGTATTCGGAAGAGGGTTGAGGGTGAGGTGACGAGGCGGTGGAGGAGGCAACAAGCTTGGAATGGGATCAAACGTTTTCTTGGATGGGGTTGAGTTGTTGAAAAATGTTGGTTTTGTTGTTTTTGTATATAAGTACTTGCTCTGAAGAACTCAACGCCCTTTCATAGTTCGCGGGCTTGCCGTCAGCGATACACTCTATTGTTCGCCTTTGACTAGTTTCGTCGAGGGAAAAGAGTTGTTCTGGGATGAGGCGCCGGAAGTCAAACATAGTGTTATGGTACTAGTACATGCTACGAAAGAAACAAAGGACAAAATCACCAATCCAAACCTTCATCCGCCAATGCATCCCACGGATCTTCAACCTCCAGTTTCCCGAACATGGAAACCGAATTGAGGCCTATGTTGTCCAAGCTCATCGTGTTCTGGTAAATACCGGTAAATCTCACCCGCAACGGCGGAAGTTGAACATGACTAATATATTCAAACTCACATTGAGGAAATGAACCACCGCGTAATACTTCAAGAGCTCGACATTCCTGGCGGCTGTGAGCGAAAAAACAAGTGTATTGATGTGGGACGTACTCGATCGGGAGAGGTTCGACAAAGCGTCCACCATGCTCCAGCGACGCGTCGTTGAGCCATGTTATATACTGGCGGAACATCGCTGGAAGTAAAGATAGATAAGCGCGTGGCAAACGCGTACGAGGGCCAGCGAGTAATTCACCTTCCGGGAACCACATACCCGTACCAGGGTTGGGCTCCGTTGGCGGCTGCTCCGGCGGGGGCAGGGGCGCGGATCCCTCCCATACCTTCGCAAGTCCGTAAGACTGATACCGCCCTACAGTCCACGGCCGCCCTGGAATGTGTTAATTAGATCGCAGGGCAGACTGTTTAAAATTATGAACCAATAGTGAACGCAAGTGTTGGATCTGGAACATAGTGACCCGTCCAAGAGATATTTTCGGGGCGCCGGGTGGTTCTATTCGAGATAATTCTTGAGCACGTTTATGCAAGAAATGAAACGCAGATGCTCACGTGTTGGGAGGATACAAAGAATGGCTTCGGTATCCTGTGGCGAGAATAATCTGCGTATCAATCAACGCCGGAACGAATCGTGATTCGATATATATATAAGTACCTCATCGACGCCCTGAAGGATAGATCCGTTCATAAGATGGATTCTCCCACTGCGGATGCCCTCGGCATGGCTTTTGAGTGGCTCGAAGGATGCAATTTCGGGCACGAATTCCGTGATGTTGGGGAATCTAGAGAGACTGCGTAGCCTCGGGGGTCGGGGGTACTTTGGGGGGCTGAGGATGCGCTGAGTATTTCGATACTTGTACTTAGATAGAGCAGACGTACTCGAACACTCGCGATGATCCGATGGACGAACGGACCAAGGTCACGCGCAATTTCAGAGGCGGACACAGAGGCGCCGACAATCAGCACGGTCTTTCCATCGCCAACAACTCAGTCGTCAGTCTTGCAGAGCCAAATGGTACAGAGCTCTCACCTTTCCGGCATATCGCTCTGGGTGCCGGTACGCCTGCGAGTGGTATATGCTGTACTGCTCACCCTCTCTCGCCTTGCTCCAATCGACGATACCCTCGATGTCGGGAACATGAGCAAAGGTATATGGGCCCGATGCTAGGACGACTGCGTCAAATGTCTCTGTCCACCATTCTTCACGAAGTCGATTCGACTCAGGCAGCTGCTCGAGGCGGCGGAGTGTGAGCACCCAGGTGTGCGTCTCTTCGTCCTTTTCCACCTTCTCCACGCGGGTAGAGTACGAAGTCACTCTCGGTGCCCCCGGCGTCTTGGGGCAGTAGTCGTTCGAATTAAGGCAGTGGTGGGTCGCATACGAGCGGACATGCCGCTGGATCGTGTGTGTGGGAAAGTACCCAGGGCGTTTCGGGATCGTATGGAACATCCGGAAGCTCAGTGCTCGCCTGAAAAACATTTATTGATCAGTTCGAGGGGCATGAAAGGCAGGAACTAAGACTGACTTTCGGAGAGTTGGTGAAGAGATTGTACCAGACTGGGCGAGGTCGCCAATGTTCCGTCCACCTGTGCTTCAGTGTCAGGCCGTCGTCACCTTCGCTGTGGGTACCGCGATGTCGGGAGCTGGGCAGGTATCTGGTCGGTAGTACCAGTAGGCTCATCGCTGAGCAAATTTCAGTGCATGCGAAGCCAACGAACGTCGGAATTACGGATATGATTCGCGAACCGGAGTATTTTCGCTGTAGAGCCAGTTCCCTCCCGGGTGCGGGGCGCGCTCGAACAGGCGAACAGTGAAGTTGTGTTCGATGAGTTTCGCGGCAGCTTGAAGTCCAGCAGGCCCTGCTCCCACAACGGCGACACGCTGAATAGGATGATGGAAGATGGTCCCCGTTTGTTTATTAGGCTTCTCGAAGACGTGCTGGAATTGACTTTGAGCAAAGACTGCGAGTCCGAAGGCTAGAAAGACCAGAAAGACTTGGTGAAGAGCCATATCGTCCTAAGATGATAAGACTTGGTATATATAGTCTCCGGAAGTGATTGAAGATGACGCGATGCGAGCTAATTTGCAGCCAATCTGACGAAAAGAAACAGAAAAAAGTGGCACATTGATTGTGTTCTAGTGGCGGGCAGGCAACAAAGCAAGAGTCTTCAACCAAGAGGCGGAATCGCGGACCGTGATGCGTGGATGCATCGCCACACAACGGCCCTTCTCACCATATTGCCTGTACATGTTATATGCCGGAAGTGGTGCAAAGACCTCTCCGGATCCGCCTCCAACTCAACTAACGTAGATGTGCTTCCGGCTTCTTTGGTATTTTGCTGGCACGACGTATCCAGGGTGCGAACGACGATACGCTTCTGCACTCCAGGATGGGATGGTCTTCTTTTATTCACCCGCTGCTACTTGTGTTGACATCGCGAGGTTTCGCATTTCCTCTGCGTTGTGTTCATTTCTTGGCAATGGCAGGACCAGGCAGGTCACTCCGGGCCTAAGTTGTAACTTGTCTGATGGGGCGAGCATGAGTGGAGAGCAGTCACGGAAGAAACGGTGCGGGAAAGCGACGAATCTCAGAGAACGAGGCCTTGCTTCCGGGTAGATGAGGACTGAACTTAGCGAGAGGAAGCAAGCCAGAGCGGGCGGGTTGCGGACGGGCA